>PJEN01004079.1:0-100307 GCA_004024605.1 Pteronura brasiliensis
ATCCATGTTGCTACAAAAGTTGGGTATTCATCCTTTCTGATGGAGGCATAATACTCCATAGTGTATATGGACCACATCTTCCTTATCCATTCGTCCGTTGAAGGGCATCTTGGTTCTTTCCACAGTTTGGCGACCGTGGCCATTGCTGCTATAAACATTGGGGTACAGATGGCCCTTCTTTTCACTACATCTGTATCTTGGGGTAAATACCCAGTAGTGCAATTGCAGGGTCATAGGGAAGCTCTATTTTTAATTTCTTGAGGAATCTCCATAGTGTTCTCCAAAGTGGCTGCACCAACTTGCATTCCCACCAACAGTGGAAGAGGGTTCCCCTTTCTCCACATCCCCTCCAACACATGTTGTTTCCTATCTTGCTAATTTTGGCCATTCTAAGTGGTTTAAGGTGGTATCTCAATGTGGTTTTAATTTGAATTTCCTTGATGGCTAGTTATGATGAACATTTTTTCATGTGTCTGATAGCCATTTGTATGTCTTCATTGGAGAAGTGTCTGTTCATGTCTTCTGCTCATTTTTTTTTGACATAATTATCTGTTTTGTGCGTGTTGAGTTTAAGAAGTTTTTTGTAGATCCTGGATATCAACCTTTTGTCTGTACTGTCATTTGTGAATATCTTCTCCCATTTCGTGGGTTGCCTCTTTGATTTGTTGACTGTTTCCTTTGCAGAAGCTTTTGATCTTGATGAAGTTCCAAAAGTTCATTTTCGCTTTTGTTTCCTTTGCCTTTGGAGACATATCTTGAAAGAAGTTGCTGTGGTTGATATCGAAGAGGTTACTGCCTATGTTCTCCTCTAGGATTCTGATGGATTCCTGTCTCACGTTGAGGTCTTTTATCCATTTTGAGTTTATCTTTGTGTACGGTGTAAGAGAATGGTTGAGTTTCATTCTTCTACATATAGCTGTCCAGTTTTTCCAGCACCATTTATTGAAGAGACTGTCTTTTTTCCCCTGGATATTTTTTCCTGCTTTGTCAAAGATTATTTGACCATAGAGTTGAGGGTCCATATCTCGGCTCTCTACTCTGTTCCACTGGTCTATGTGTCTGTTTTTATGCCACTACCATAAAAAGCTGCTGGTTTAACTGAGTTTGAGAACAAAGAAAATCCTGCAATAGGTCCAGTCTAATATATAAGCTGTTCTGCCACACTGGCCATATATTCCAGAGGACCCAGTAGTTGTAAAAGTGTCACTGACAGATGTAGATGTGAACTTTGTTTGGGTCATCTGTAAGCCTTGTGGACTCTTATTGGGCCTACTAGTGACTGAATGAATGACCATGAACTACCAAGTCACTATGCAACAAAAGTTGATTGCCATTAAGTGTGTGTTATGTGAGTGATCTAGTCATAATGTTGGGAGTGAAATGAAATACTGCATCATTAAATGAAAATGGTATAGACATGATCAGGTCAGACATGACCCTGAAGGCAAAAATAATTGCATGAAGTGGTCCAAGTGCCTATGGTCCTTAACACTGCTATACTTCCTTCTCTCTTCCAGCTTACACCTACTATATAATGGGGAGTTTCCTATAATCAGTTGGCAGAGAAAGACGTAATATGGGACTGGCTGACAGATGGTTGTGCACCACATGCAGACACCACAACCCCTAACACTGCAGAGCTGCAGCACAGAAACCCATATCCTGGACATTATGAAGGAGAATGGTGAAGGAAAATAGTCCTAGTGATAGAATGTCAGACAGTACACTTGGTTGTTCTTTGTACTTGAAGGATATGGATTCATGAGCTGGTCAATGGTGTTGCTTGAAGTCAGAAACATGAACATGATTAAAAAATAGGTGACAATGGAATTTTTGGGAAAATTACGTTGCTAAGCCTCTGTCAATAGGCTGAATAATATGAGAATATTTATATCCATATAAATGGTCAACAAGGGATAATGACAGTAAAGGAATATTTCAATAATCAAGTGGAAAGTAGAATCCATTATTGGGATAGTAGGCAGCATTTTTCCCCAGCCACACATGTCTATATAATGGGTTTATGAAAAAAATGGCCATTGTGGCAGGGAGGGAGGTTATAAATGGGATCAACAGTGCTGACTTCCAGTCACCAAGGCTGAGTGTCTGATCCACCACCATCAGAAAGCAACACTTAAGTTCCTTAAGTTAGGAACTTAGCTTAAATGTTTCATATAAAAGGAAGCATAAAATATGTACTCTCTTTATCTGACGTCTTGCACTCAGCATATTTATTTTGAGATTTATATGTCATTGCAGGTATTGGTAGCTGATTTCTTTTTATTGCTGAGAAATAATACATTATATATGCTATCAGTCATTTACACACTAATCTGCTGATGGACATTTGAGTCATTTTATGTTTTGGGCTATTGCAAATAAAGTTGTTCTGAACACTTGTGTATGAGTCTTTCTAGGGTCATGGATTTCATTACCCTTAAGCAAATACCTAGAAGTAGAATAACTGAGTTAATGGTAAGAATGTTCTTTAATTTATAAGAAATTGTCAAATTGTTTTTCTAGTTGGCTGTTCATGCCCAACAACAGTGTAGGGAAGTTCCAGTTTCTTCACATTCTCTCCAACACTTAGTATGGTCAGTCTTTTTAATTTTTGGTCATTCTAGTAAGTGTCTCATTGTGGTTTTATATTGCATTTCCTTAGTAATTAATGGTGTTGAGTCACCGTTCATGTACTTATTTGCCATGTGTATGTTTTCTTTGATGAACAACCTGCTCAAACTTTTTGCTCTATATTAAAAGTTGGGGTGGTTTTCCTGAGTTTTAAGAGTCCTTTACATATTCTGGATACAAATTCTTTATCAGATATACCTTTCTTAAACACTCACCCTTTAGGGATGCCTGGGTGGCTCAGTGGGTTAGAGCCTCTGCCTTTGGCTCAGGTCATGGTCCCGGGGTTCTAAGATCAAGTCTGCATTGGCTCTCTGCTCCATGGGGAGCCTACTTCCTCCTCTCTCTCTGCCTGCCTCTCTGCCTGCCTCTCTGCCTACTTGTGATCTCTTCTGTCAAATAAATAAATAAAATATTAAAAAAAAACACTCACGCTTTACCTATGGTTTTCCCTATATACCAGCTGTCTCTACACCTTAAAGAACTGGAGAATCAACAACAAATCAAACCAACTCCACATGTAAGAAGGGAAATAATCAAGATTAGAGCAGAGATCAATAAGGTAGAAACCAGAGACACAGTAGAACGTATCAATGAAACTAGAAGCTGGTTTTTTGAAAGAATCAATAAGATCAATAAACCATTGGCCACACTAATACAAAAGAAAAGAGAGAAAGCCCAAATTCATAAAATTATGAATGAAAAGGGAGATATCACAACTAACACCATCAACAGTTATATGCCAATAAGCTGAGCAACCTAGATGAAATGGATGCATTCCTAGAAAGCTATAAACTCCCAAAATTGAACCAGGAAGAAATTGACAACCTGAATAGACCAATATCTAGTAACAAGATTGAAGCAGTGATCAAAAACCTCCCAAAAAACAAGAGCCCAGGACCTGATGGATTCCCTGGGGAATTCTACCAAACTTTCAAAGAAGAAATAACGCCTATTTTCCTGAAGCTGTTTCAAAAACTTGAAGCAGAAGGAAAACTTCCAGACACTTTATGAAGCCGGCATTACCCTGATCCCCAAACCAGGCAAAGACCCTACCAAAAAGGAGAATTTCAGACCCATATCACTGATGAATATGGATGCTAAGATTCTCAACAAGATCCTAGCAAACAGGATCCAACCGCACATTAAAAAGATTATCCACCATGACCAGGTGGGATTCATCCCTGGGTTACAAGGATGGTTCAACATTCGCAAATCAATCAATGTGATAGAACAAATTAGTAAGAGAAGAGAGAAGAACCACATGGTCCTCTCAATTGATGCAGAAAAAGCATCCATTCCTGATTAAAATGCTTCACTTTATTTTTAAATTTAAATTCAATTAATTAACATATAGTGTATTACTAGTTTCTGAGGCAGAGTTCAATGATTCATAAATCTAATATATTACTCACTGCTCATTACATCATGTGCCCTACTTAATGTCCATCACCCAGGTATCTCATTTATGCACCCCCACCCCTCAGCAAACATTTATTTCCTATGATTAATAAAGAAGGTATGGTCTATATATACAATTGAATATTATGCCTCCATCAGAAAGGATGACACCCAGCAGGTATTGGTAGCTGATTTCTTTTTATTGCTTTATTTAAATCAAGCAGAAGGAGTCAATTATCATGTGGCTTCACTTATTTGTGGAGCATAAGGAATAACATGGAGGACATTAGGAGAAGGAAAGGAAAAGTGAATTGGGGGAAATCAGAGAGGGAGATGAACCATGAGAGAATATGGACTCTGAGAAACAAACAGAGTTTTGGAGGGGAAGGGAGTGGGGGGTTGAGTGAGTCTGGTGGTGGGTATTACGGAGGGCACGTATTGCATGGAGCACTGGTTGTGGTTCATAAACAATGAATCTTGGAACACTGAAAATATAAAATTATATTAAAAAAAAAGAGTCTCTTATGGTTTGTCTCCCTCTCTGACTGCATGAGTGAGATTGTATGATAATTGTCTTTCTCTGACTGAAAATTTCGTTTAGCATAATACCCTCTAGTACCATCCACGTCATTGCAAATGACAAGATTTCATTTTTTCTGATGGCTGAGTAATATTCCATTGTATTTATAGACCACATCTTTTTTTGTTTGTTTGTTTTTGGATTTTTTGTTTGTTTGTTTGTTTGTTTTTATTTCTTTTCAGTGTTCCAGAATTCATTGTTTATGCACCACATCCTGTGCTCCATGCAATACGTGCCATCCACAATACCCACTACCAGGCTCACCCAACCTTCCCCCCTCCCCTCCAAGACCTTCAGTATAGACCACATCTTTATCCATTCAGCTGTTGATGGATATCTGGACTCTTTCCATAGTTTGGCTCTTGTGGACATTCTGCTGTAAATACTGGGATGCAGGTGTTATATTTGCGTCCTTTGGGTAAATATGCAGTAGTGCAATTGCTTGGTACTAGGGTAGCTTTATGTTCAAATTTCGAGGAACCTCCATACTGTTTTCCAGAGTGGTGGTACCAGCTTGCATTCTCACCAACAGTATAGGAAGGTTCCCTTTTTTGGAGAACCTCACCAATATGTGTTGTTTCCTGTCTTGTTAATTTCTGCCATTCTGAGTGGTGTAAGGTGGTATCTCATTGTGGTTTTGATTTGTATTTCCCTGATGACTAGTTATGTTGAACAATTTTTCACGTCTGTTAGCCATTTGTATGTTTTCTTTGGAGAAGTGTTTGCTCATATCTTCTACTCATTTCTTGACTGGATTTTTTGTTTTCTAGGTGTTGAGTTTTAGGTTTCTTATAGATTTTGTATATCAGTTCTTTATCTGAAATGTCATTTGCAAATATTTTCTCCCATTTCGTGGGTTCCCTCTTACGTTTGTTGACTATTTCCTTTGTTGTGCAGAAGCTTTTTATCTTGATGAAGTCCCAATAGTTCATCTGTATGTTTGTTTCCCTTGCTTTGAAGACATATCTAGCAAGAATTTGCTGCAGCAGAGTTCACAGAGGTTGCTGTCTCTGCTCTCTTCTAGCATATTGACGGATTCCTGTCTCACATTTAGGTCTTTCATTCATTTTTGTGTATGGTGTACAAAAGTGGTCCAGTTTCATTCTTCTGCATATGGCTGCCCAATATTCCAAGCAGTATTTATTAAAGAGACCGTATTTTTTCCATTGTGTATTCTTTCCTACTTTGTCAATGATTAGTTGACCGTAGATTTGAGGGTCCATTTCTGGGCTCTCTATTTGGTTCCAATTGATCTATGTATCTGTTTTTTATTTTTATTTATTTATTTATTTATTTATTTATTTATTTAGTGCTAGTACCATACTCTCTTGGTGATTACAACTTGTAACACAGCTTTAAGTCTAGAATTGTGACGTGCCCATTTAGTTTTCTTTTTCAACATTCATTTGATTATTTCGTAACTTTCCCATTTCCATACAAATTTTAGGATTATTTGATCTAGTCTAAAACAATCTAATGGTATTTTGATAGGGATGTATTGATTATTTAGATTGCTTTAGGTAGCATAGACTTTGTATTTCCCTTTTATTGATCAATTTTAAGAGTAAGGTGTTGGTGAAACTGTCATCCTAATTGGAAACAATAAAGATTTGCTGGGTTTCTTTAAATAGTTTTGTCTGTATCTATATATAGTCAGTCAGTCATTACTTGCATATAACATCACATGCCCTCCTTATTGCCCATCACTGAGTTATCCTATCCCCCCACACACTTCCTTTTCCAGAACCATCAGTTTCTTTCCCAGAGTCAAATGTAGCATAGATATTTTATGATCTATGAACATGGAACATTTTTCCTTTTTTTTTTTTTTGTGACTTCCTCAATTCTCTCATGGGTGTTCTATAGTTTTCTGAGAATAAATCCTTTGCTTCTGGGGGCGCCTTTGTGGCTCAGTCGTTGAGCAACTGCCTTCGGCTCAGGTCATGATCCCAGGGTCCTGAGATCCCAGGGTCCTGAGACTGAGTCCCACATCAGGCTCCCCACTCAGTGGGAGGCCTGCTTCTCCCACTTCCCACTCCACCTGTTTGTGTTCCTTCTCTTGCTGCCTCTCTCCCTCTCTGTTAAATATATAAATAAAATCTTGAAAAAAAAATCCTTTGCCTCTGTGGTTAGGTTTTTTCCTAGGTATCTTATGGATTTTGGTGCAATTGTAAATGTGGACTGACTCCTTTCAATTTCTTTGTTCTTTCTTCTGTCTTGTTAGTATATAGATATGCAACTAAATTTTGTGCATTGATTTTACATCCTGTAATTTTTCTGAATTATTGTAGGAGTTTCAGCAATTTGGGGGTGGAGTCTTTTGGGTTTTCCACATACAATATCATATCATCTACAAAGAGTGAGAGAATGACTTCTTCACTGATTCAGATGTCTTTTGTTTCTTTTTGTTGTCTGGTTGCTGAGGCTAGGACTTCAAGTACTGTTGAGCAACAATGGTGATAGTGGACATTTCTGTTGTGTTCATGACCTTAGGGGAAAACTCTCAGTTTTTCCAGAGAATGGTATTTTCTGTGGGCTTTGGTATACGGTTTTTATGATACTGAGTTATGTTCCCTCTATCCCTACCCTGTGAAGAGTTTAAATCAATAAAGGATGCTGTACTTTGTCAAATGATTTTTCTGCATTTCTTGAGAGGGTCATAGGGTTCTTGTCCTTTCATTTATTAATGTGGTTTATCATACTGATTGATTTGTGGATGTCGAATTACCCTCACAGCCCAGGAATAAATCCCACCTGGTAGTAGTGAATAATCCTATTAATGTACTGTTGGATCCTATTGGCTTGTATCTTGGTGAGAATTTTAGCATCCAGTTTCATCAGGGATAGTGGTCTGTAATTTTCCTTTTTGGCGGGGTCCTTGTTTGATTTTAGGAAAAAGATAATGTTGGCCTCATAATGGGTTTGGAAGTTTTCCTTCCATTTCAATTTTTTGAAACAACTTCAGAAGAACAAATATAAATTCTCCTTCAACTGGTAGAATTAGGCTGGGAGGCCAACAGGCTCTGGTCTCGTGTTTTTTGTGTGCTTTTTGATTACTGTCAATTTCTTTGCTGGTTATGGGTCTATTTTCTATAACATCCTGTTTCAGTTTTGGTAATGGATATGTATCTAGTAATGAATCCATTTCTTCCAGATTGCCTAATTTTTTGGCCTGTAGTTGATTATAATATGTTCTTATAATTGCTTGTATTTCTTCAGTGTTGGTTGTGATCTCTCCTCTTTCATTCATGATTTTATTTATTTGGATCCTTCCTCTTTTCTTTTAGATATGTTTGTCCAAGGGTTTATCATTACTATTAATTGCTTCAAAGAACCATCTTCTAGCGTCTTTGATCAGTTCTATTGTTCTCCTAGTTTCTATTTCCTAGATTTCTGCTCTAATCTTTATTATTTCTCTTCTCCTGATGGATTTAGGCTTTATTTGATGTTCTTTCTCCAACTCCTTTAGGCATAAGTTTAGCTTGTGTATTTTACACATTTCTTGTTTCTTGAAAAAAGCTTGTATTGCTATATACTTCCCTCTTAGGACCACCTTTGTTGCATCCCAAAGGTTTTTAACAGTAGTGTTACATTTTCATTTGTTTCCATTACTTTTTTTTTAATTACTGTTTAATTTCTTGGTTGACAAATTCATTTGTCCACATATTTGAGTCCTTTCCAAATTTTTTCTTGTGATTGATTTCAAGTTTCAATTTGAAAATATGCAGGGAATTATCTTGATTTTTTTTCAGTGCACTTTCCCCAATCTTTTGGTACCAGAGGAGACCTAATTTGTGACCTAGTGTGTGATCTGTTCTGGAGATTGTTTTATGTGGACTCGAGAAGAATGTGCATTCTGTTGCTTAGAATGGAATGTTCTGTATATATCTGTGAAGTCAATCTGGTCCAGTGTGTCATTCAAAACCTTTGTTTCTTTGTTCATCTTCTGTGTAGATGATCTATTCATTGCTGTGTGTGTATCCCCAATGTCCACTATTATTATAGTATTATTATCAATGTGTTTCTTTAATTTTGTTATTAATTGGTTTGAATAATTGGCAGATCCCCTGTTAGGGACATAATATTTATAATTGTTAGATCTTATTGTTGGATTGACCTTTAATTATAATATAGTGTCCTTCTTCATCTCTTATTATACTCTTTGTTTTAAAATCTTATTTGTCTGATATAAGGATTGCAACCCCAGCTTTCTTTTGGTGTCCATTCACATGATAAATGATTTTCCAACCCCTCAATTTCAACTGCAGGTGTTGGGTCTAAAATGTGTAATGAGTCTCTTGCAGACAGCATATTGATAGGTCTTGCTTTTTTATCCAATGTGATATCCTGTGTCTTTTGATTTGAGCACTTTCCCCTTTGACATTCAGAGTAACTATTGAAAGATATAAAGGAAACAAAAGCCAAAATGAATTTTTGGGACTTCACCAAGATCAGAAGCTTCTGCACAGCAAAGGAAACAGTCAACAAATCAAAGAAGCAACCCACGGAATGGGAGAAGATATTTGCAAATGACAGTACAGACAAAAGGCTGATATCCAGGATCTATAAAGAACTTCTCAAACTCAACACACACAAAACAGATAATCATGTCAAAAAATGGGCAGAAGACATGAACAGACATTTCTCCAATGAAGATCTACAAATGGCTATGAGACACATGAAAAAAATGTTCATCATCACTAGGCATCAGAGAGATTCAAATCAAAACCACATTGAGATATCACCTTACACCAGTTAGAATGGCCAAATTTAACAAGATAGTAAACAAAATGTGTTGGAGAGGATGTGGAGAATCTTACACTGTTGATGGGAATGCAAGTTGGTGCAGCCACTTTGGAAAGCAGTGTGGAGATTCCTTAAGAAACTAAAAATAGAGCTTCTCTATGACCCTGCAACTGTACTACTGGGTATTTACCCCAAAGATACAGATGCAGTGAAAAGAAGGGTCATCTGTACCCCAATGTTCATAGCAGCAATGACCATGGACCAAACTGTGGAAAGAACCAAGATGTCCTTCAACAGATGAATGGATAAGGAAGATGTTGTCCATATACACTATGGAAATTATGCCTCCATCAGAAAGGATGAATGCCCAACTTTTGTACCTACATGAATGGGGCTGGAAGAGATTATGCTGAATGAAATAAGTCAGGCAGAGAGAGTCAATGCTGAATGAAATAAGTCAAGCAGAGAGAGTCAATTATCATATGGTTTCACTTATTTGTGGAGCATAAGAAATAACATGGAGGACATGGGAAGATGGAGAGGATAAGGGAGTTGAGGGAAATTGGAAGGGGAGATGAACCATGAGAGACTATGGACTCTGAAAAACAATCTGAGGGTTTTGAAGGGGTGGGGGTGAGAAGTTGGGTGAGCCTGGTTGTGGGTATTATGGAGGGCACGTTTTTGCATGGAGCACTGGGGGTGGTACGTAAACAAGGAATTCTGGTACACTGAAAAGAAATTTTAAAAATTAAAAAAAATTTAAAAAGATATGAATTTAGCGCCACTGTATTACTTGTTAAGCAACTGTTTCTGTATATTGTCTCTCTTCTTTTTTTTTTTTTTTTTTTCGGTCTATGTTACTTTTGGAATCTGTCTTTGCTTAAAGGAACCTCTATTATTTCTTGCAGCACTGGTTTAGTGATCACAAATTCTTTGAGTTTCTGTTTGTCCTGGAAGCTCTTTATCTCTCCTATTCTGAAGGACAGCCTGGCTGGATAAAGTAATCTTGGCTGCACATTTTTCTCAATTATCACCCTGAATATATCAAGCCACTCCTTTCTGGCCTGACAGATTGCTGTGGACAGGTCTGCTGCCAGCCTTATGTTTCTGCTTCTGTAGGTTAAAGACATTTTGTCCCAAGCTGCTTTCAGGATTTTCTTTTTGTCTCTGAAATTTGAGTTTTACTATTATGTGTCAAAGTGTTGACCTATTTTTATGATTTTAGTGGGTGTTCTCTGTGCCTTCTAGACCTGAATGCCTGTTTTCTTCCCCAGATTATGGAAGTTCTCAACTGTAATTTGCTCACATATACTGTCTGTCCCTCTTTTTCCTCTTCCTCTGGGACCCTAATTATTCTAATATTGATTCACTGTATGTTATTGCTGATCTCTTGAATCCTCCCCTTGTGACCCAGTAGTTGTTTATCTCTCTTTTTCTCAGCTTCTTTATTCTACATTATTTTGTCTTCTATATCACTTTCCATCTTCTATATCATTAATTCTCTTTATCCTTGCTTTTTAATGCTCTTTATCCTAGTTAGATGTCCCATTTTTATTGCATCTCATTAATAATCCTTTTTATTTTGACTTGAGTACTTTTCAATTCTTGAATTTAATTCAACAATTCAATTATTTATCCAGAAAGGGATTCTCAAGTGTCTTCTAGGCTATTGCTATTTTCAAACCAAGCTAGTATCTTTATTATCATTATTCAGAACTCTAGTTCTAATATCTTACTTATATACATACTTATTAGGTCACTGACAGTTAGTAGGGCCTCTTGTTTTCTTTTTTGAGGTGAGTATTTCCATCTTGTAATTATCTCTAGAGAAAAATAGATGAAAAACAGAGCAAAATACTAAAATGGCCATGACTCCAGAAAACATATACACTGCACAAATCAGAGGAGACCCAAAACCAAAATAAAGAAACAAATGAATGAATGAATGAATAAATAAATAAATAAATATGAAAGAATATAATCTGGTAAACAGAGAAGGGCAAAATATTGGATCCTATGTGTGTTCTGTCTGTTTGTGAGAAAATTACGTCCCAATGTTGTAATGAAAGAAAAACATGTGTGTACAAAAATAAAATTAAATACAATGAAAGGATGGAATATGACTGTAGTAATGAAAATGAACAATCTGCTGGTGATTCAGGGTCTTCTCTGTTTCCAGACAAATTTTGGAACTGTTTGTCCCAGTTCTGTGAAAAAATATTGATCATATTTTAACATCATTATTTGTCAGAGAAGTACAAATCAAAACCACAATGAGAAGCCACCTTACACAAGTTAGAATGGCAAAAATTAACATGACTATCTAGCTGAATTCCTGGGACCAGACAAAGCCAACATCTCCTAATTACCCTCGCAAAAATATTTTGGACTCCCCCCAAAATATTTTAAAGACATCATTTTTTAAAATAAACCATAACAGACTCTTAATAATAGAGAATAAACTGAGGATTGATAGAGAGAGATGGGTGGAGAATGGGACTAGTGGGTGATGGGAATTAAGGATGGCACTTGCTTTCATGAACACTGGGTGTTTTATGGGTGAAGAATCACTAAATTCTACTCTAGGAACCCATGTTAATATATATTAACTAACTAGAATTTAAATAAAATTTTTGAAAAAAATAAAATTTATGATGAGGTGCCTAGGTGGCTCAGGTCATGACCTCAAGGTGCCAGAATTGAGCCCCACATTGGGCTCTCCACCCAATGGGGAGTTGCTTCTCTCTCTCATTATCCCTCTGTGTTCCCTTTCTCTCTCAATAATAAATACATAAATAAATAAACAAACTGTAAAAAATAAAATAAAATTTGTGAAATTATAATTTAATCACTTAATTCAGACCCATGTATTAATTAAATCCTGAGAGGTCTTGAATTAGTACTTTTATGAATCCACAAGCTTCTGAAAAATATCATACAGTCTAGAGACATCACTTCAAAGTCTTCCATGTGTTACTATTATGCAGGATTATTGCCTGTGTTTGTAAAAACTTTTAAAATAGAAACAAAGCATAACAATAATTGTTAATGACAAATGATTTTATTTTATTGTTTTAAGATTTATTTATTTACTTTAAGGAGGGAGAGAGAGCACCAGAAGGAGGGGCAAAGGGAGAGGGAGAGAGTGTTAAGCCAATTCCACACTGAGTGTGGAGCCTAAGGCAAGGCTGGATCTCACGACCTTGAGAGGAGGACTTGAGTTGAAACCAAATGTTTTGATGCTTAACTGACTATGAAACCCAGGCTCCCCAGGGACTTTACTTAAGGACTACCTAAGTTGTTCCTTTGGTGGTACACAGCACATTAACATAACTTCCCAGTGAAGGTATTGACATCTTTGTGTGAAATTCATAAAATTCCTGGAGTACCTATATTAGTAACATATAGTCACACATATAATCTAAAAAAAAAAAAAGATTTGCCATCACTTCTCAGCACTTCTAATATAATTAAACACACCAAATAAATGTAATTAGCTCAGTAGCTCCTTTTTATCACTTGAGAGACAAATTCTCTAAGGTTATCCATGGATTCTCTGGCAAGTTTCAAAGTTAGTATGAGGTCACAAAAAGTCCACTTAGAATTTGATTTGAGGAAGTTGTTTAAAATGTCTATGATTCCAAGAGCAATCTACATATTCAATGCAATCCTTATCAATATGCCATTGATATTTTCCATAGAGCTGGAACAAAAAAATCCTACAATTCTTATGGAACCAGAAAAGACCCCAAATTACTAGGGGAATGTTGAAAAAGAAAACCAAAGCTGGGGGCATCACAATGCCTGACTTCAAGCTATCTTACAAAGCTATGATCATTAAGACAGCATGGTATTGGCCCTGAAACAAACACATAGATTCTTGGAATAGAATAGAGACCCAAGAAATGGACCCTTAACTCTATAGTCAACTTATCCTCCATAAAGCAGGAAAGAATTTCCAATGGAAAAAAAGACAGTCTCTTCAATGAGTGGTGTTGGGAAAACTGGACAGCCACACACAGAAGAATGAAACTGATCCATTCTCATACATGATGCATAAAGGTAAACTCAAAATGGATGAATGACATCAATGTGAGACAGGAATCCATCAAAATCCTAGAGGAGAACATAGGCAGTAACTTCTTCAACCTTAGCCACAGAGACCTCTTCCGAGACATGTCTCCTAAGGCAAGGGAAACAAGCAAAAATGAACTATTGGAACTTCATTAAGATAAAAGATTAAAAAGCTTCTGCACAGCAAAATAAACAATCAGCAATACTAAAAGGCAACCTAGAGATTGGGAGAAGATATTTGCAAATGGCATTTCAGATAAAAGGCTGGTATCCAAGATCTATAAAGAACTTATGAAACTTAATACCCACAAAACAATCCAGGCAAGAAACGGTCAGAAAATATGAACAGATATTTCTCCAAAGAAGACATACAAATAGCTAACAGACAAATGAAAAAATTATCAACATCATTAGTCATCAGGGAAATACAAATAAAAAACCACAACAAGATACCACCTTACACCAGCTAGTATGACAAAATTTAACAAGACGGAACAACGAATGTTGGCAAGAATGGGGAGAATGGGTATCCTTCTTACATTGTTGGTGGGAATGCAAGCTGGTACAGCACTCTGGAAAACAGTATGGATGTTCCTCAAGACATTAAAAATAGAGATACCCTATGACCTGGCAATTGCATTACTGGGCATTTATCCCAAAGACACAGACATAGTGAAAAGAGGGACACATATACACACCATGTTCATAGCAGCAACGTCTACAATAGCCAGACTATGGAAAGATCCAAGATGCCCTTCAACAGATGAATGGGTAAAGTAGATGTGGTCCATAAATATAATGGATTATTGCTCAGCCATCAGAAAGGATGAATACCTATAATTTACTTTAATATGGATGGAACTGGAGGGTATTATGCTAAGTGGAATAGGTCAATCAGAGAAATACAATTATGATATGGTTTCACTCACATGTGGAACATAAGGAATAGTGAAAAGGATTACAAGGGAAAGGAGGGAAAGTGGAATGGGAAGAAATCAGAGAGGTAGACAAACCATGAGAGACTCTGGAGTCTGAGAACCAAACTGAGGTTTACAGAAGGGAGCTGGGTGGGGGGGACATTGGATAACTGGGTGATGGATACTGAGGTGAGCACATGTGGTGATGAGCATTGCATGTTATATGAAACTAATGAGTCATTGAACACTACATCAGACATTAGTGATGTATATGTTGGCTAACTGAACATAATAAAAATACAAAAATAAATAATAAAAACAAATAAATGAATAAGTAAATAAACAAAATGTCTCTTCAACAAATGCTGGACAGCTACTTTCAAAACAATAAAATTCAACAATAAAAATCAACAATAAAAATCAACCATTTTCTCTAAGAACACACAATAATAAAAGCAAATGAGTTAAAGACTTAATTGTGAGACACAAAACCATAAAAATTCAGAAGAGAACATAGGCAGTGATTTTTATGACATTTTCCCTAGGAATATTTTTTCTAGGTATGTCTTAGGAGGCAAAATGCAATATTACTTAGCCATCAGAAAGGATGAATACCCAACTTTTGCATCAACATGGATGGGACTGGAGGAGATTATGTTGAGTGAAATAAGTCAAGCAGAGAAATAAATAATCATATGCTTTCACTTACTTATGAAACATAAGGAATAGCATGTAGGACATTAGGAGAAGGAAAGGAAAAGTGAAGGGGGGGGGGGAAATCAGAGGGGGAGATGAACCATGAAAGAATGTGGGCTTTGAGAAGCCAAACAGGATTTTAGAGGGGAGCGAGTGGGGGATGGGTAAGCCTGGTGGTGGGTATTAAGGAGGGCATGTATTGCATGGAGCACTGGGTGTTACATGTAAACAATGAATCTTGGAACTCTATATCAAAGACTAATGGTGTGTTATACATAAACAATGAGTCTTGGGAAACTACATCAAAAATTAATGATGTATGGTGACTAACATAACACAATAAAATTAAAAAACTAGTGATGTATTGTATGGTGACTAACATAACAATAAAACTTTTAAAAAATTAAAAATAAGTAAGGAAGGGTCAAGGTAGTGGAGAAGTAGGCAACGCTGTTTCCATCAGTCCCATAAGGTGACCTGATTATCTACCAGAACACTCTGAACATCCATGAAATCAGCCTGAGATGTAGGATTATATACATCTGGACCTCTACCAGGGCAGAAGACGCCAGTGGCGAGCTAAAGCAGTGGAATTTGAATGATTGGACTGATATCTGAGAATAAACAGAAGGGGGAGGGAGCCACCAGAAGTGAACCATTGGAAAGTAATACCCCAATATGAGAGTGCCCTGTGATTAGGGACCAGCATTAACTTGGAGTCTGTTTAAAAGCACTCAAAAAGAGCAAAAGATCTTAAGGGGAAACTGGTGGGCTTGGGTGGTCATGGGCACAGGCTTAAGCCCACGGACCCAGGACAGCAACCGCCAGTGCCGTGCCAGAAAGAGTGCGACTAAGCATCCAGGCCATGGTCCCTAAGCAGCTGGTGCATGAGAGAGTCTGGGGGGATGCCAGCCACTGCTTTCTAGAATCACAGCCTTTTGCACTCTGCACACACGCTGCATGACCAGGGCCTGAGCACTGCTCCACACCCTTCCCTGAGAGAGGTCCTTGTGGGTGCTAGCCGGTGGTCTCTAGGACCCAAGAGAGTCTGAACACTCCCAGCCAGGGGAGGCATGAAAATCTCTGCTGGGATCTCTCTTCTCAGGCGGTCTGGATATGCCCAGACAGCCGTGGCAAAGACAGCCACTGGAAGCAGACTCTCTGGACCAATATTGCTTGCGGTTTTCATAGAACTGGGGTACAGAGACAAGCAGGAGCTCCTGCGACCCCGGAGACAGTGGCTGGGGATGTGCTCAGTCAATGGGAGGTGGCAGAAGGGGAGTCTGTGCTCTGGATCATCTAAAGGGAAACAGACTGAGGCGTGTCTCTGAGATGGAGGTCTGGGTGCAGTTTGCTTTCCTCTAAATCTCCAAAGAATCGCCAAAAGCTGCCAAGGAAGGGGGGGAACCCTCCAAAGAACAAAAGCTTGACAAACCAGTTTCCTCAGAGCCCAGCCCCTTGATAGGGGGCAAGAGGACTCAGCCCAAGCAGGACTGCCTGAAAAACAATGTGGCAGGCCCCTCCCCCAGAAAGGCAGCCAAAAAATTGAGAGGATAACCATGACAGGGTCCCCATAAAACTATAAAACCCCTATATCAGGGGAATAGAAGATATTAAGCTCCTGGTATTGCCCTAAAATCTGTATAATTCAGATATACTTTATTTTTAATTCATTACCACTATTCTCATTCTTTTTAATTTTTTTTAATTTTTTTAACCTATTTGCCATCACAACGAGAGGTTCAATACAACAAATTCCACAATAACTTTTTAACTTGAACTTTTTTGATACACATACCCATGTTTTCTTTTGCTTATCTATTTTTTAATATTCATATAGAGATAAGATTCAAGGTAATCCACTTTCTCCAATCAATACTACCCCTATATATAAACCAGTTTTAATCCCCCTTTATCTCTGGAAAGTTGAGTCCTTTAACTAAGATATCAAAATACACCCAGGAAGAACAAAAATAACCTTCCTCGTCCACACTAAGGATTTATAACCACCCTCCCATCTTTTTCTTCTGTCATTGTTTCTGAGTATTTGTTTTTGTTCTAGTATTATAGAAACCTTATACTTGGGGTTCATTTGGATGGGTTCTTTTTTTCTTGTGATTTAATTTATTGGTCTTTTTGTTTGTCTGTTTTTGCTGTATACCATATAAATCTTACCTTTGGGGCCCATTCTGGCTAGGTCTTCTCATTTTGTTTCATTTTTTTCCTGTCTTTCTCTTTCTCTCTTTTTCTCTTTTTTTCTTTCTTTTTGGTGGGGACTCTTGATCCTCAGAAGCATTCCAGGGTACACCTTGCCTGGATCATGGTTCATACATTCAGCTACACATCCCCTAGCCAATCTCTCACCAAAATGACTAGGAGGAGGAATGCCCAACAGAATAAAAATTCAGAGACTGTGCCATCTCCATCAGAGCTATTGGATATGGACATAAACAGTATGTCGGAAAGGGAATTCAGGGTAACAATTATCTAGGCAGTGGCAAGGTTGGAGAAAACCATTAATGACAACATGGAATTGATTAGGGCAGAAGTGAAAGTCACCAGGGAAGAAGTTAAAAATGCTATCAGTGAGTCCCAATCTAATCTAAATTCTCTAACACCTAGGGTAACAGAGGAAGAAGATAGAATTAGTGATCTAGAAAAAAAAATGATAAAAAGGATCAGGAGGAGGCCTGGAACAAAGAGTTTAGAAGTGATGAAAACAGAATTAGGGAAATTAATCAGGCCATGAAACTTTCCAATGTCAGAATTATTGGAATCCCAACAAAGGAGGGGGAGGAGAAAGAAAGAAGACTAGAGGATGTATCTGAACAAATTCTCCATGAAAAATTTCCCAATTTGGGGAATGGAACCAACGTTCATGTCCTAGAGGCAGAAAGGTCTCCCCCCAAGATCATAGAATCTAGAAGACCTCCAGACACCTCATTGTGAAACTGATGAATTTTAGACAGGATCTCTTGAAAGCAAGGGGATGGGGAGATTTCTTACGTACAGTGGAAGGCCCATTCAGAATAATGTCAGACCTGTCCACAGAAGCCTGGAAAGCCAGAAAGGGCTGGCAAGACATATTCAAGTCACTAAATGAAAAGAACATGCAGTCAAGAATACTTTATACAGCAAGACTGACATTCAAAATGGATGGAAAGATAAAGATCTTCCAAGACCCACAAGGTTTAAAAGAGTATGTGACCACCAAGCCAGCACTACAAGAAATATTAAGGCGGGGGTTTATAAAAGAAGAAAGAACCCAAGAGTGTCATAGAACAGAAAGATACGGAGATAATCTATAGAAATAAGGACTTCACAGGCAACAAAATGTCAATAAAAATGTATCTCTCAATAACCACTCTCAATGTGAATGGCCTAAATGCTCCCATAAAACAGCACAGGATTTCATACTGGATAAAATGACAGGACCCATCCATATGTTGTGTGCAAGAGACCCATTTTGAACCTAAGGATACATCCAGACTTAAAGTGAAGGGATGGAGAATCATCTTTCACCTTTCTTTTAAGGTCCATATCAATGGACCTTAAAAGAAGGCTGGGGTAGCAATTCTCATATCCAATAAATTAGATTTTAAACTAAAGACTGTAGTCAGAGATACAGAAGGACACTACATTTCTTAAAGGGTCTATCCACCAAGAACTAACAATTGTAAATATCTATGTCCCCAGTATGGGAGTAGCCAACTATGTAAGACAACTGTTACTCAAGATAAAGAGTCATATTGATATGAATACATTAATAATAGGGGATCTTAACACACCACTTTCAGTAATAGCTCATCCAAGCAGAAAATCAATGAGGAAACAAGAGCATTGAATGACACACTGGACCAGATGGATCTCGTGGATATATAGAGAACATTGCACCCCAAAACAACAGAATACTCATTCTTCTTGAGTACACATGGAAATTTATCCAGTATAGAACACACACTGGATCACAAATCAGGACTCAACCAATACCAAAAGATTGAGATTATTCCCTGCATAATCTCAGACCACAATGCTTTGAAACTGGAACTCAACCAAAAGAAAAAGTTTGGAAAGAATTCAAACACCTGGAAGCTAAAGACCACCCTGCTTAAGAATGTTCACATCAACCAGGAGATCAAAGAACTTAAACAATGAAGACAATTGAAAATTATAAGAGTGAAGACACTTCAGTCCAAAACTTATGGGATATAGCAAAGGCAGTCCTAAGGGGGAAATACATAGCCATCCAAGCTTCCCTCTAAAAAAAAATGAAAAATCCAGAATACACCAGCATTCCTTACACCTAAAGAACTGGAGAATAACAACAAACCAAGTCAACCCCACACACGAGAAGGGAAATAATCAAGACTAGAGCAGAGATCAATGAGATAGAAACTATAGACACCGTAGAGCACATCAACAAAACTAGAAGCTGTTTTTTTTTTTTTTTAAGAATCAATAAGATCGATAAACCATTGTCCAAACTAATCCAAAAGAAAAGAGAGAGGACCCAAACTAATAAAATTATGAATGAAAAGAGAGAAATCACAACTAACAGAAAGGAAATAGAAACAATCACCAGAAATTATTATCAATAGTTATGTGCCAAAAAGTTAAGCAACCTAGATGAAATGGATGCATTCCATTTGGAAATTCTATAAATCTCCAAAACTGAATCAGGAAGAAATGGACAACCTGAATAGACCAATATCTAGTAAGGAGACTGAAGCAGTGATCAAAAACCTCCCAAAAAACAAGAGCCAAGGACCTCATGGATTCACTGAAGAATTCTACCAAACATTCAAAAAAGAAATAATACCTATTCTCTGGAAGTTGTTTCAAAAAATTGAAGCAGAAGAAAGACTTCCAGACGCTTTATGAATCCAGCATTACCCTGATCCCTAATACAGGCAAACACCCCACCAATAAGTACAATATCAGTTCAATATCCCAGATGAATATGGATGCTAAGATTCTCAACAAGATCCTAGCTAATAGGATCCAACAGTACATTAAAAAGATTATCCACCATGACCAGGTGGGATTTATCCCTGGGTTGCAAGGGTGGTTCGACATTCTCAAATCAATCAATGTGATAGAGCAAATCAATAAGAGAAGAGAGAAGAACCACAAGGTTCTCTCAATTGATGCAGGAAAAAAAGCTTTTAACAAAATCCAGCATCCATTCCTGATTAAAACATTTCAAATAGGGATAGAGGGAACATTCCTCAACTTCATAAAATCTATCTATGAAAAACCCACAGCAAACATCATCCTCAATGGGAAAAAGCTGAGAGCCTTTCCTGTGAGATCAGGAACACGACAAGGATGCCCACTCTCACCACTCTTGTTCAACATAGTATTAGAAGTCCTAGCAACAGCAATGAGAAAACAAAGAAAAAGAAAATGTATCCAAATTGGCAATGAAGAAGTCAAACCCTCTCTCTTCACAGATGACATGACACTTTATATGGAAAACCCAAAAGATTCCACCCCCAAACTACTAGAACTCAAACAGCAATTCAGAAATGTAGCAGTATACAAAATCAAGGTACATAAATCAGTTGCTTTCTTATACACTAACAATAAAAATACAGAAAGGGAAATCAGAGAATCAATTCCATTTACTATAGCACCAAGAACCGTAAGATACCTAGGAAGAAACCTAAACAAAGAGGTAAAGGATCTGTACTTGAAGAACTACAGAACACTCATGAAAGAAATCGAAGAAGACACAAAAAGATGGAAGATCATTCCATGGTCAAGGATCAGAAGAATAAACATTGTTAATATGTCTATATTGCCTAGAGCAATCTATACCTTCAATGCCATTCCAATCAAAATTCCACGGCAGTTTTCAAAGATCCGGAGCAAATAATCCTAAAATTTGTATGGAATCAGAAGAGACCCTGAATTGCTAAGGAAATGTTGAAAGAGAAAAACAAAATCTGGCAACATCATGTTGCCTGATTTCAAGCTTTACTACAAAGCTGTGGTCACCAAGACAGCATGGTACTGGCATAAAAACAGACACATAGACCAGTAGAACAGAGTAGAGAGCCCAGATATGGACCCTCAACTCTATGGTCAAATAATCTTCGACAAAGCAGGAAAAAATATACAGTGAAAAAAAGACTGTCTCTTCAATAAATGGTGCTGGGAAAATTGGACAGCTATATGTAGAAGAGTGAAACTCGTCCATTCTCTTACACCATACACAAATATAAACTTGAAATGGATAAAAGACCTCAACGTGAATCAGGAATCCATCAGAATCCTAGAGGAGAACATAGGTAGTAACCTCTTTGATATCAGCCACAGCAACTTCTTTCAAGATGTATCTCCAAAGGCAAAGGAAACAAAAATGAAAATGAATTTTTGGGACTTCATCAAGATCAAAAGTTTCTGCACAGCAAAGGAAACAGTCAACAAAACAAAGAAGCAACCCACGGAATGGGAGAAGATATTTGCAAATGACAGTACAGACAAAAGATTGATATCCAGGATCTATAAAGAACTCCTCAAACTCAACACACACAAAACAGATAATCATGTCAAAAAATGGGCAGAAGACATGAACAAACACTTCTTCAATGAAGACATACAAATGGCTATGAGACACATAAAAAAATGTTCATCATCACTAGCCATCAGGGAAATTCAAATCAAAATCACATTGAGATACCACCTTAGACCAGTTCGGATGGCCAAAATTAACAAGACAGTAAACAACGTGTGTTGGAGAGGATGTGGAGAAAGGGGAACCCTCTTACACTGTTGGTGGGAATGCAAGTTGGTACAGCCACTTTGGAGAACAGTGTGGAGATTCCTCAAGAAATTAAAAATAGAGCTTCCCTATGACCCTGCAATTACACTACTGGGTATTTACCCCAAAGATACAGATGTAGTGAAATCAAGGGCCATCTTTACCTCAATGTTTATAGCAGCAATGGCCACAGTCGCTTAACTGTGGAAAGAACCAAGATGCCCTTTAATGGATGAATGGATAAGGAAGATGTGGTCCATATACACTATGGAGTATTATGCGTCCATCAGAAAGGATGAATACCCAACTTTTGTATCAATATGGATGGGACTGGAAGAGATTATGCTGAGTGAAATAAGTCAAGCAGAGAGAGTCAATTATCATATGGTTTCACTTATTTTTGGAGCATAAGGAATAACATGGGGAGATGGAGAGGATAAGGGAGTTGAGGGAAATTGAAGGGGGAGATGAACCATGAGAGACTATGGACTCTGAAATACAATGTGAGTGTTTTGAAGCGGTGGAGGGTGGGAAGTTGGGTGAGTCTGGTGGTGGGTATTTTGGAAGGCATGTATTGCATGGAGCACTGGGTGTGGTATATAAACAATGAATTCTGGTACCCTGAAAAGGAATTTAAAAAATAAAAAAATAATTGAAGTGTTCAAACATTTTTAAAAATTGCTAAATTCTACCTGTATAATTAAGAATATAGTATATGTTAATTAAATTTAATTTAAATTTTAAAAGTGTACCACTACCATGTATCCATTTTTATTGGCTTTTAGCTCCTAACATGTGTTAAAGGATTATGAGACCAGGTCATGGGCATTAAGGAGGGCATATGTTGTGATGAGCACTAGGTATTATACAAAACAAATAAATCATTGAACACTACATTAAAAACTAATGATGTATTATATGCTGGATAACTGAATGTAATAAAAAGTAAATTAAAATTACAAGAGGTCTAAGCATTCCAAACAACAACAACAACAAAAAGGAAAGAAAGAGGCCGGAGGGGAGAGAAAGAAAGAGAGAAAGAGAGAAAAAGAGAAAGAGAGAAAGAGAGAAAAAAAAGAAAGAAAGAAAGAAAGAAAGAAAGAAAGAAAGAAAGAAAGAAAGAAAGAAAAAGGAAGGAAGGAAGAAAGAAAGAAAGAAAGAAAGAAGAGGGGAAACACAATGGTCCAAATTCTTTGGGTTACAGAAAATGTTGTTCTAACACTAAAGATTATAGCAATTCACACCTGCATCTTGAAACAACAACAACAACAAAACCCCTCAAATTAACAACATAGAATTAACCTAAAAGAGCTAGAATACAGAAGACGAAGCTCAAATCCAGTAGAAGGAAAGAAATAATAAACATGAGAACAGAAATAAATGAAATAGAATCTAAAAAATAGAAAAGATTAAATAAGTGGGAATACATTATTTGAAAATAACAACAAAATTGATCAACTTTTAGCCTGACTCCTTAAAAAAAAGGTAAGAGAGCATTCATTTAGTCAGAAATGAAAGCGGAGAAATAACCACCCACATCACAGAAATACAAAGAATTATGAGTAATATAAAAATATAATATGCCAACAAATGGGACAAACAAGAAGTGGAAATATATGATATTAGAAATATATGATATTATGAAACTGAATCAGGAAGAAATAAAAAAAAAATAGAAGAGACAGTTACTAGCAATGAAACAGGATCCATAATAATAAAACTCACCCAACAAACAAATTCTAGGATCAGATGATTCACAGGTGAATTCTTCTCAGTCTTTTCCAAGAAACCGATGGAGAAGGAAAGTGTTTAAAAATATTCTCCCTGATACCAAACCAGATAATTTCACTAAAAAAATCCATTAAAAATAAACAAAAAATGAAGTCCAATATCTCTGATGATCATAGACACAAAAAAATCTTCAACAAAATATTAGCAAACCAAACTCAACCACACACACACACACACACACACACACACACACACAAGCACGCACGCACGCATGCGTACAATCTTTCACCAGGATCTATTAAGATTTCTTCTAGGAACACAAAAGTGGAATAAAATCAACCAAGGAGTTGATTCACCTGTACTCTGAAAACGTTAAAATACTGATAAAAGAAATTGAAGATGACACAAACAAATGGAAATATATTCCAAGCTTATGGACTCAAAGAACTTTTATTAAAATGTCCATAAAATCCAAAGATTCTTCAGATTCAATGTACTCCCTATTAAAATACCAATAGCATTTTTCACAAAACGAGAATAAATAATTGTTAAGTTTGTATGGAACAACAAAAGAACTCAAAGGGCCAAAACAATCGGGAAAAAAAGAACAAAACTGGATGTATTCACAATCCCAAATTTCAAGGTATAACACAAAGCTATAGTAATCAAAACAGTATGGTCCTGGCACAAAAAGAGACACATGGATCAATAGAGCAGATAAGAGAGCCCAGAAATATGTCCATGCTTATATGGTCAATTAATTTATGACAAAGGAGGCAAGGATATACAATGTGGAAAAGACCATCTTTTTAAAAAATATTTATTAACATATAATGTATTATTAGCCCCAGGGATATAGGTCTGTGAATTGCCAGGTTTACACACTTCACAACACTCCCCATAGCACATACCTTCCCCAATGTCAATAATAATTCTAGGAAAACTGGATAGCTACATGCAAAGGAATGAATCAGGACCACTTTGTTACAATTTACACAAAAATCAACTAAAAATGGATTAAAAACCTGCATGTGAGGTTTTAACCATAAAATACCTCGAAGAAAACAATCTCTTTGACATCAGCTCTACAAACACTTTTCCTATACATATTTCCTCTGGTAAGGGAAACAAAAGCAAAATTAATCCTTGGGACCATGCCAAAATAACAAGCTTTTTTTCACAGTGAAGGAAAACATCAACAAAAGCAAAAAGGCAACCTTCAAATAAGGGAAGATAATTCCAAGTGATAAATCTGATAAGGACTTAATGTACAAAATATATACAGAATTTATACAACTCAACAGTGAAAAAAAAAACAATATAATTAAAAATGGGCAGGGGGGCTAAATAGACATTTTTTTTTCAAAGAAGATATACAGATGGACAACAGTCACATGAAAGTGTGCTCAACCTCACTAATTATCAGGTAAATGCAAATCAAAACCATAATGAGATATCTTGATACCTGTCAGATAGTTAAAATAAAAAACACAAGAAATACCAAGGTTTGATGAAAATGTGGAGGAAAACAAAACAGCAACAAAAAATGCTTGTGTACTGTTGCTGATGCAAATTGGTGCAGCCACTGTGGAAAAGAGTATGCAAGTTTCTAAACAAATTAACAATAAAATCATATAATACAGTAATTATACTCCTAGGTATTTACCCAAAGAAAGTGAAAGTACTAATTTAAAAACATATATTCACCCCTATGTTTATTGCAGCAAGTTTTATAATAGCCTCAACATGTAAAAAATCCACGTGTCTATTAGTAGATGAATAGTTAGAGAAGATATGATATACATATACCTTGGAGTATTACTCATAAAAAGATTCAAATCTTATCATTTTCAGCATCAAAGAAGGACTTAGAAGGTATAATCCTAAGTGAAATAAGTCAGAGAATGACAAACACCATATGATTTCACTTATTTGTAATTTTTAAAAAAGAAACTGACAAACAAAGAGAAAAAGGTTTAAAAAAGACTTGTAAAAACAAAGAACAAATCAATGGTTGTTAGAAGGGAGATGTGGGGAGGGGGGGAATGAGTAACATATAGGGGTTTAAGAATGCACCCATTTTCATGAGCACTGAGTAATGTGTATAATTGTTGAACCATTATATCAGACACCTTAAAATAATAGTGTTTACCCCTAAGAACACCACTAGTAACTATCAAACAGCATAAGTTTTTGTGTGAGTCAGACTATTCTGATTGCTCCTTTGACTTTGCTTTCCATTACAATAATACACCTTTCTTGCCTTTGGTAGTTAAGTAAAACCACTCACCTCTTCCACCAGTGATCCAGTTAATCCCTCTAAATTTATATTTTCCAACTAAGTGGCTCTGATTCACACTGTAATGTCTGTCCAGCAAAGATAATCAATATTGGAGCTCTTAAAGTTGATGGAGTTTCATTCTCAATATTATTTTATCAAAGTATTGGTTGAAAGGTATGTCTTGTGAACATCTCCCAGGAATGATGAGTAGGTCTTCAATGACAAACCCACTCTAGCTTACCAATGTCCCTAAGCTTTTGAATTCCTTCCTTTATATTAAACCAAAGGATATCAGACATTTTCACTTAAAGTGGAGCACCTTTTCATGAATGTGTCAGTTATCCAGTCCAATAAATAATGAGAAATTTTTCTAACTTTTTAACCTGCAAGATTAAATCAGAATATTTGCTTAGTGGACCCATCAAATACTCAGCCTGACCCAACGTTATCCATTTTCCACCATTATCTCACACCTTATTATGCATTCCCACACATAGTCCCCAGATCTCTGCTGTATAACTTAGAAAGCTCAAGTAATTCTTGTGGAATGCAGTTTACCTTCTCATGGGTTAAACTTCAAAATTAACCTTTATGGGCTTAGTGGAAGTTGGTCTATCATAAATGTCAACTTACTCAATGGAGGCCTTTATGATTTTTCTAGAGATGCAGGGTTAATGCTCTTAGATACAGGTACAAAAGCTGATACCACTGTAGATTTGAGGTTGCTACCACAGTCTGATGACTAACAACTGTCACTAGGGTTTGGGAGACCACATTTGGCCAGGGTTAGTAAAATAAATTCACTGGCAAAGAAGAGTCATGAAAATTTAGAGGCTCCTTGACTCCAGGTACATTAGGTTCTTCCCACACATCCCTACTCCAATTCATAGAATCTTAGCTTTTTTGTAATCCATGTCCTTACTGTAACATTAGACACCCCAGGAACCTGAAAGTTCAAGTTTTAAATTTTAGCCAATAACAGTTTAATTTCCAGCAATTTCAGTATTTTCAGAAGATAAAGCTCTCCCTCATGGTACACCCTGACACTATTGGATCACTGATGCAACACTTGAGCTGAGAACTTGAATGTTTGAGTTTGTCCTCTTATTTTATCACTTTGTATAGTGATATTAGGAAGAAAAAAACCAATATCATTGTATTCCTTGATTTTTCCAGAAAGATTAAAAATTATAATGTGCAGAGTTGCATAGCACCTTAATTCTATACGTGGTTTTACTATAATTATTGAATGTAGATATTTTGCTTATTTCTATTAACAGCTGTCATGGCTATCTACAAATGTTTATTGTTTGTTTGCTTGTTTTTACTGGAAATAGTCATTAACATCTTTAAATCTAATCAGATTAGAAAGCTAATTTCATAAACCCCAGAAATGTCTAATCCAGGAATTTCTGGATTACTAATTCACCAACTAATTCAGAAATTTCATGACTAAAATTCTGTTACTCCAGCACCACTCTCAGTATTAAAATCTGTATTATTCATTCACTGACTTGTGGAGCATAAGGAATAACATGGAGGACATTAGGAAAAGTAAATTGGGGGAAATCAGAGGGGGACCAAAGTATGAGAGACTGTGGACTCTGAGAAACAAACTGAGGGTTTTGGAGGGGAGGGGTTTGGGGAGATAGGTGAGCCTGGTAGTGGGTATTAAGGATGGGACATATTTCATGGAGCACTGGGTGTGGTGCATAAACAATGAATCTTTGAACACTGAAAAAATTAAATTAAACAAAACAATAATAAAAATTTTTTTAAAAATGTTTTCCAGAGAAGTTTCCCTTGAAGCTGATGGGGACAGGTATCACTTATTTTGATTGTGATTATGCTCTAGAAGCTAGAGTCCAGACAAAGAAGGGCTGGGTTGAAGAGTCAGATTACTCTGTTTGCAAGAAGATTGGTTTGCATCCCAGGCAAATAGTAGATGAGTTAAAATCCAAAGCAAGCACCTGTGTCTAAGAAGCTGGGTTAGAATGCCAGGTCAGCAAAAACTGGATTTATTACCAAGTTTTCCTATTTGTAAGTATAAAGGTACCATTAGTCACAAATATGGGAGCTTCTCATTGGGCTGAAAACCCCTTCTTGAGCCCCTGCTGAAATATGCTCTAACAGAATGTTTGTTTTCTTTCTGATTGGCATGATTTTACTAGGAATATTTAGAAAAACATTGGCCTCTTTGGGAAATAATTGGCTCCTGAACCTATTCTTTTCCTGAACAGCCATTCCTGCTTCCCCCTTATACTGCTTGTGATCTTTCATACAGCATCCATAAATCCTGTAATAATGTCTCCTTTGAAACTCTTTCCTTCTACATATTTCTGTCCACCTGAAAGATAATTTTACCCACCTTAGGTACTCAGGTCCCTTCAGTCACTTGAACTTTGGGTCTCTCAGCCTTTAAAGTCAGCCTTCAAGAGACTAAATGACTCCAAAATTAACCAACTGAGGCTTAATAGAGGGGAAAAAAAGCTATTTGTAAACTGGCCTTATGTTTTGTCCATTCAGATGGGTTTTATAGACATTATGACAGCTTCTAGATGACTCCTTAGTCACTGGACTAAAATTTACTCCATAAACTCCATCACATCACATGTCATGGTGAAAGAAACTCTAAAAGTCTCCTCCACACAAGTGACAATGCATGCCTTGACTCATAGCTGTGCAACACCAGCTGTTGAACTCCACCCACCATTATGTGCCAGGCCCAGCCAAAACCAGCTATTCTCACATGCTATGCCCAGGTTTGTGACCCCAGCTACCCGGGAAAACAGTCTTTACCTGTCACAGATCTTCAGAGGACTTAGCATAGCTCTGGTGGCCCAATACAAATTTTTGTAACACAACCTCCTCCTTCCCAAGTCCTCCACCTGGCAAGCACCCTCACAATTCTGAACTGCCTGGGTCCCAGTAACACCATAGAGGGCAAATAAAGCCCACAGAAGACAAAACGTGAATGCAGATGTCCGCACTGGAAGTAAAAGTGGTTCAAACAAAACAGTAGGGCATAAACAACACTATGGGATATTACCCTGAAGTGCCAGGTCCTGGTGAAAAGGGTAAACTGCACTGAAGGGCACTAAACTACTTCCTCTTCATAAAATCATCACTTTCGAGAGCAGAAGACATAGCTTACATTCTTAACACAAATAAACAGGCACAGAGAGGCAAACAAAACGAGGAGACAGAAATTTATCCAAATGAAAGAGCAGGTCAAGGCCACAGCTAAAGATCTAAGCAAAACACAAGCAATATGCTTGATTAAAAATTTTAAAGCAATTATAATAATGGTATTAACTGTGCTTGATAAAAGAGTGGAAGACATGAGTGAGACCTTTAACACAGAGGTAGGGAATAAAAGATAAAGAGCTCAATAAATGGAATGAGAAGGACACTTGATGGAATGAATAGTAGGATGCAAGAAGCAGAAAAAAAAAGCTTCAGCACAACAAAGGGAACAGTCAACAAAACAAAGAGTCAACCTATGGAATGGGAGAAGATATTAAAAAATGACACTACAGGGGCGCCTGTGTGGTTCAGTGGGTTAAGCCTCTGCCTTCAGCTCAGGTCATGATCTCAGGGTCCTGGGATTGAGCCCCGCATCAGGCTCTCTGCTCAGCAGGGAGTCTGCTTCCTCCTCTCTCTCTGCCTGTTTCTCTGACTACTCATGATCTCTCTGTCAAATAAATAAATAAAATCTTAAAAAAAAAGGACACTACAGACAAAGGGCTGAAATCCAAGATCTATAAAGAACTCCTCAAACTCAACAGTCAAAAAACCAAACAATCATGTCAAAAAATGGGCAGAAGACATGAACAGACATTTCTCTAAAGAAAACATAAGAATGGGTAACAAACACGTGAAAAAATGTTAACCATTATTAACCATCAGGGAGATTCAAATCAAAACCACATTGAGATATCACCTTACACCAGTTAGAATGGCCAAAATTAACAAGACAGTAAACAACAAAAAAATGGTTAGGATGTAGAAAAGGGGAAACCCTCTTACACCGTCAGTAATCATGCAAGTTGGTACACCTACAGTGTAGAGATTCCTTAAGAAATTAAAAATGGAGCTACCCTATGATCCTACAATTGCACTACTGGGTATTTACCCCAAAGATACAGATGTAGTGAAAAGAAGGGTCATATGTACCCCAATGTTCATAGCAGCAATGGCCACAATCACCAAACTGTGGAAAGGGCCAAGATGCCCTTCAACAGAAGAATGGATAAAGAAGATATGGTCCATATATGCAATGGAATATTATGCCTCCATCAGAAAGGATGAATACCTAACTTTTGTATCAGCATGGATGGGGCTGGAGGAGATTATGCTGAGTGAAATAAGTCAAGCAAAGAGAGTCAATTATCATATGGTTACACTTACTTGTGAAGCATGAGGAATAACATTGAGGACATGAGGAGAAGGAAAGGAAAAGTGAATGAGGGAAACTGGAGGGGGAGGTGAAGCATGAGAGACTGTGGAATCTGAGAAGCAAACTGAAGGTTTTGGAGGGAAAGTGGGGAGGTGGTTAGGTAGCCTGGTGGTGGGTACTAAGGAGGGCAAGTATTGCATGGAGCACTGGTTGTGGTGCATAAACAATGAATCTTGGAACACTTAAAGAGATAAAATAAAATTTAAAAAAGAAAGAAGAGAGTAATGAACTGTAATCAAGAATCAAACAAACAAAAAATGAAATACATAAAATGAGAATTGACTTAGAGAACTCAGTGACTCCATCAAATGATATAACATTTGTATTATAGGAGTTCCAGAAGAAGAAGAGAGAGAAAAGAGGGCAGACAATTTATTGAAAGAAATAGTAGCTGAAAACTGCCCTGATCTGGGGAAGGAAATGTATACCTAGATCCAAATAGCACAGAGAACTCCCATCAAACTTAACAAAAGACCATGGAAATCCAGGCATATTTTAATAAAGTTAGCAATTATAGTGTTGAAAAACAAATCTTAAAAGCAAGACAAAAGAAATCATTCAATTACAAGAGAAAAACTATATAGATAGCAGATTTTTCTACAGAAACTTTACCAGAAGCGAATGACATGATATAATCAAAGAGCCAAATAGGAAAAAACAGGACCCAAGAATATTCTCTCCAGCAAGGCTATCATTCAGAATAAGAGAGGTAAAGAATTTCCCAGATAAACAAAAACAAAAGGAATTTGTGACCACTAAACCAGCCCTGCAAGAAATATTAAAGGGGGCTCCTTGATTGTAAAAGAAAGATCAAAGGCATAAAGGTAAGAAACATGAAAGCAGTAAAAATGAATATTTCTGTGAAAATCAATCAAGGAACTCACAAAAAAATATAACACATAATAATATATACCTAAAATGTGAGGAAAATATGAGAAAACAATGGGTTCAAATGAAATTACCATCAACTTATTATAGGCTGTTATATGCAGAAATAACATAGAAACCTAATGATACTCAGCCATCAGAAAGGATAAATACCTACAGTTGCATTGACATGGATGGAACTGCAGGAGATTATGCTAAGTGAAATAAGTCAGGGAGAGAAAGACAATTATCATACAGTTTTACTTACTTGTGGAACATAAGGAACAGCATGGAGGACATTAGGAGAAGGAAGGGAAAAATGAAAAGAGACTAAGAAGGGGAAATGAACCATGTGAAGCTATGGACTCCAGGAAACAAACTGAGGGTTTCAGAGGGGAGGGAGGTAAGAGGATGGTTTAGCCCAGTGATGGGTATTAAGGAGGACACATATTGCATGGAGCACTGGGTGTTATACAAACAATGAATCATGGAACACTACATCAAAAATGAATGATGCATTGCATAATGAATACATACGTATAATGTATAATGTATATATATACATGTATAATGAATAACATAGCATAAAAAAGAAACCTAGTGATAACCATATATCAAAAATAATAAAAAAAAACAAAAATAAAGAAAAAATGTATTCAACTATATCACTAAAGAAAATTGTCAAAACATGAAAAAGAGAACATCAAAAAAAAGTATTAGGTCCGTTATTAAACAAAATGAGACTGAAACAAAGTTAAAGTTATGCAAAGCTTTATTCTATGTTAAGCATTAGAAGTCAGACTGACCGGCTAGGGCCATCTCCAAAGAGAGCAACCACCCCCAGCTTACAGGCTCCAGAATTGACTGACTGACCGGTCAGGGTTTCTCCCCCCTCCAGTTTCCCCTAATTCACTTTTCATTTCCTTCTTCTAATGTCCTCCGTGTTATTCCTTATGCTCCACAAGTAAGTGAAGCCATATGATAATTGACTCTGTCTGCTTGACTGTTTTTCAAAGATTTTATTTATTTATTTATTTAACAATGAGAGAGAGAGAGAGAGACATATAGCACAAGTAGGGGAGTAGGCAGAGGGAGAAACAGACTCCCCACTGAGTAGGGAGCCCAATATTGTGCTCAATCCCAGGACTCTGGGATTGTGATCTGAGCCGAAGGCAGCCACTTAATGACTGAGCCACCCAGGTGCCCTAAACTCTCTGCTTGACTTATTTGACTCACTATAATCTCCTCCAGTCCTGTCCATGTTGATATAAAAGTTGGGTATTCATCCTTTCTGATGGAGGCATAATATTTCCTTCTATATATGGACCATATCTTCTCTATCCATTCATCTGTTGAAGGGAATCTTGGCTCTTTCCACAGTTTAGCAATTGTGGGCATTGCTGCTATGAGCATTCGGGAACATATGGCCTTTTTTTTTTAACTGCATCTCTGCCTTTGGGGTAAATAACCAGTAGTGCAATTGCAGGGTCATAAGGCAGCTCTATTTTTCACTTCTTAAGGAATCTCCATACTGTTTTCCAAAGTGGCTGCACCAACTTGCATTCCCACCAACAGTTTAAGAGGGTTCCCCTTTCTTCACATCTTTCCAACACTTGTTGTTTACTGTCCTGTTAATTTTAGTCATTCTAACTGGTGTAAGGTAATATCTCAATGTGGTTTTGATTTGAATTTCCTTGATGGCTATTGATGATGAATTTTTACATGGTCTGATAGACATTTGTATATCTTCTTTGGAGAAGTGTTCATTCATGTCTTCTGCCCATTTTTTGACATAATTATCTGGTTTTTTAGTGTTGAAATTGAGGAGTTCTTTATTGATCTTGGATATTAGCCCTTTGTCTATAGTGTCATTTGCGAATATCTTCTCTCATTCCATATGTTGCCTCTTTTTGGTTGACTGTTTCCTTTGTTGTGCAGAATCTTTTTTATCTTGATGAAGTCCCAGAGGTTCATTTTCCCCTTTGTTTCCTTTCTTTTGGAGACATGTCTTGAAAGAAGTTGCTGTGGCCAATGTCTAAGAGGTTACTGCCTATATTCTCCTCTAGAATTTTGATAGATTACTGCCTCACTTTAAGGTCTTTTATTCATTTCAAGTTTATCTTTGTGTATGATGTAAGAGAATGGTCATGTTTCATTCTTCTATTCATGCTTTTCAAGTGCACGCTGAATGTTCTACATAGTGTATCACATATTGGCACATAAAACTAGCCCCAAGAAATTCAAGAACATTGAAGTCATGCCATCATCCTCAGATCAAACATAAGAGAAAATCTGGAAAGATGACAAATACGCTAAGTTCAAACAACATGTTACTCAAGAATGAATGAGTCAATCAAGAAATAAAAGAAGAAATAAACATACATGGAAACAAATGGCAGTGAAAACACAGCAGTCCCAAACCTTTAGGATATAACAAAATAGGTTCTAATATGGAAGTTTATAGCCAAACAGGCCTACCTAACAAAGCAAGAAAAATATTAAGTGACCAAGGTAACCTTATATGTAAAGGAGAAAAATGAAGAAAAACAGAGAGAAAAAAACCAAGAAGAAAGCAAACGAAGAAAGAAAACCCAAAACCAACAGAAGAAGGGGTATAATAAGGATCAAAGTAGAAATAAAGGATACAGAAATTAAAAGCAAACCAAAACCAAAGAAAAACATAGTATAACAGCTAATGAATATTTGAACATTACATCAAAAACTAATGATATACTATACCTTTGGTAACTGAATTTACATAAAGTAAAAAAAAAAAAAAAAAGAAGAAGAAGAACACAGCAATGAAACCAGGAGCTGATTCTTTGAAAAAAAAGAAAGCTATACAATTGATGGATTGATAAGCCTCTAGCCAGACATATCAAGAATAAAAAAGAAGGGAATAAAGAATATAAAAGAAAGAATACAAATAAAATCACAAGTGACAGAGGAGAAATAACAAATGCCACTGAAATACAAGTAATTACAGCAATGGCCACAATCCCCAAACTGAGGGAAGAGCCACACTGAGGGTAATCGGTGGGGGAGATGAACCATGAGAGACTGTGGACTCTGAGAAGCAAACTGAGGGTTTTGGAGGAGAGAGGGCTGAGTCGTTAGGTGAGCCTGATTGTGGGTATTAAGGAGGGCACATATTGCCTGGAGCACTTGTTGTGGTGCATAAACAATGAATCTTGGAACACTGAAAAAAATAAAATAAAATTTAAAAAAGAAAGATATATATATCTTATCTCTCAAAAAAAGAATATTATGAAAAACTATATGTCAAAAAATTGGACAACCTAGAAGAAATGGATAAATTCCTAGAAACATATAAACTACCAAAATTAAAATGGGTAGAAATAGAAAATTTGAGCAAAGCAGTAATTGGGAAAGAAACAGAATCAGTAAGAAGAAGGAAACAAAACAAAACCTCACAACAAACAAAAATCCTGTACCAGATGGATTCATAGGCTAATTATACCAAATATTTAAAGAAGAGTTAATCTTCTTTAAAGAAGTTAATCTTTGAGAAGATTCCTTAGTATTCTTCTCAAAGTATTCCACAAAATGAGGGAAAAAAAGGAAATTTTCCAAATTCATTCTATGAGGCTAGCTTTAGCCTGATACTAAAACCAGATAACGATACCACTAAAAAAAGAACTATTGGTCAGTACCCTCATGAATACAGATGCAAAAATCTGAACAAAATACCAGCAAACCAAATACAACAATACATTTATAAAATCATTGACCACAATCAAGAGGCATTTATTCATTGGTTGCAATTGTGATTCAATATTTGCAAATCAATCAGTGAGATACATCACATCAATAAAAGAAAGGATAAAAACTATATGATCATTGCAATAGACACATAAAAAACAAATGTCCTTCCTCCTTTTTGTCTCTTCTTCTGTGGTACTCCTATAATATAAATTAATACATTTGATGGAGTCACTGGATTCCCTAAGTCTACTCTTATTTTGTGTAATTCTTTTTTATCTCTTTTGTTCAGCTTGATTACTTTCCATTACTCTGTCTTCTAGGTAACTAATGCATTCCTCTGATTCTTTCATCCTGCTGTTCATTCCATCTAGTGTTTCTTCTTTCATTTGTATTGCCCTTTATCTCTGCTATGCTATTCCTTAATCTCTCTGTTAAAAGTCTCCCTCAAGTGTTCCACTCTTTTCCAAGCACAGTGAGTTTCTCATGATTCTTGCTTTGCATTCTCTATCAGCCATGTTACATATATCAGTTTTTTAAAAAATATTTTATTTATTTGAGAGAGAGCATGAGTGCAGGAGGGGCAGAGGGAGAAGCAGAAGCAGACTTCCTGCAGAGTAGAGACAAACTCAGGACCTGATTCCAGGACCTTAAGATCTTGACCAGAGCTGAAGTCAGATGCTTAATTTACTAAGCCATCCTGCAGCCCCTATCAGTTTGCTTAGATCTCTTGCTGTGGACCTGTCCTATTCTTTCATTTGGGATAAACTTCTGTCTCTTCTTTTTGTCTGCCGTGTGTGTGTGTGTGTGTGTGTGTGTGTGTGTTATAAAGTTAGCTATCTCTTCTGCTCTTGAAAGTAGTGACTTTTTAAAATAAGATATTTATTTAATTATATATTTATATATTTGAGAGAAAGAGAGCATAAGCAGGGGGAAAGGGAAGAGAGGGAGAAGCAGACTCCCAGTCAAGCAGGGAGTCTGATGTAGGACTTGATCCCAGGACCCATGGGCTATGACCTGAGCCAAAGGCAGATGTCCAACAGACTGAGACACCCAGGTGCCCGTAAGTAGTTACTTACAGTACCCTACCAGGTACTGTACTCTATTCACCAGGACATGATACGTCAGGAAAGTATCCTGTGTGTGTTGCTTACAGCCTGCTTTTGTGTCTCAGTTACTTTCCTTTTAGTGCAGTTGTCTGCCCTGAATCTCTTCCTCTTGTGGGCTGTGCTTGTTCTTTGTGGTGTCAATGATACCCAAGCAGGCTAGCTTTGATGCAGTGTACATGCCAATGAATATTGGCAGAATTTGTTTTGGGCTGTAGTCCTATAAGAGATCCCCTAAAGTGCTGGGGTGGCTCAGGGCTGCATACCATGGCAGCTGGCTGTGCAAGCCTGGTCATGGCATGATGCATGGCATGGCAAGGTGCACCATGCAGTACTTCATTATGATGACTGGGTATGGCTTAGACAGTTAGACAATGATTTATATGGGTGTGCTACTTGGGGTGCAGTGTGGGTGGGTGCTGCATAACGGGAGCTGTGCTCTTGGCAGCTGGGCATGGTGCACACAGGTGGCTGGGCTTTCTATGACAGTGGGACACAGAGCACAATGGCATACATGTACCTGGTAGCTGGGTGGCCTGCATTCAGTAAAATTTGCCTTAAGCCTAGACACAGATCTAGCAGTCTTATGGTGGGTGAGTCCCTCAGGTGAACTTGTGGGCATGGAGTGCTCTTACTTGGTTATTAAGCAAGTGTTTGTGCAGTCCAGCCTCTCCCAGGGGGCCTATGTTTTTGCTGGGGGCAGAGGAGAAAAATGGTGCCTGCCACTTTCCCCATTTTTAGAGAACTTTCTCCAGCACACCCCAAAGTCAGTGTGAACAGAATTATCTCCAAATGCCCCTCCACCCATGTAGTATAAACTTCTGTTTTTGTGTTGTTTCTCCAAAGATGCTGCTGTCTTTTTTTTTAAAGATTTTATTTATTTATTTGACAGAGAGAAAGATCACAGGTAGGCAGAGAGGCAGGCAGAGAGAGAAGGGGAAGCAGGCTCCCTGCTGAGCAGAGAGCCCAATGCGGGGCTTGATCCCAGGACCCTGAGATCATGACCTGAGCCGAAAGCAGGAGGCTTAACCCACTGAGCCACCCAGGCGCCCCGAGGCTGCTGTCTTTCTGAGGTATCACTTGCCCTCCCTGCTTACCCAGTGCTGAGTCAGCTGACTTTTAAAGCTCCAGACCCCAAGTCCCACTGATTTTACAAAATCAGAGAATTCAGACCCTCTGGTTTTCAGAGTTGAACATTATTGTTATTAGTCTTCCCCATGTGAACTTCCTGGTGGGAAGTCCTATTCTCTGTTCTCTACATGTGTGCATCTCCCTTCCTTCTGCAGGCAACCTTCCTCTGACTTTCTGAACTTCCTAAATTTTCAGATGTAGATTCTTCTCTTTATTTAGTTGTGGGGGTCTTTCTCTCGGTCTTTGGGTGATTCTCTGGTTTATTTGTTTGGATGTGGATTATATCAGGTTGTAAACATATGTTGGGATGAGTTCAGGATGCTCCTGCTATGCCACCTTCCCAAGGTCTTCCTTAAGTAAATGTCAGATGGGTCTTGCTTTTTTATCCATTCAGTCATTATGTCTTTTATATCATTATGTCTTTTGATTGTAGCATTTAATCCATTTACATTAAAAGTAATTCTTGACAGGTATGTACTTATTTCCATTTCCAACAATTAAAAAATTGTCTTTAGGATTTTGTTTGAAGTTCTTCTCTGTTCCTACTTTCTTCTATTGCTCTCTTCCCTTGTAGTTTAATGGCTTTCTTTAACACTTTCTTTAAAGAAAGTGTTAGCTTGGATTCCTTTCTTTTTAATTTTTGCATATGTATTACAGGTTTTTGATTTGTGGTTACCATTAAGGTTTGTATATAACATCTTATATATACTGTTTATGTTACATTGGTGCTTGCTTGATGTTGAACCCATTTTAAACAAACTATATTTTTATTATTTTTTATTATGTTATGTTAGTCACCATACAGTCTTGATTAGTTTTTGATGTAGTCTTCCAAGATTCATTATTTACATATAAAACCCAGTGCTCCATGCAATTCATGCCCTCCTTAATACCCATCATCTGACCACTGCATCCTCCCACAACCCTTAGTTTGTTTCTCAGAGTCCACACTCTCTTATGGTTCATGTCCCCTTCTGATTTCCCCTCCTTCATTTGCCCCTTCCTTCTAAACACCTCCATGACATTCCCTGTGTTCCACAAAAAAATGAAACCACATGATAATTGACTTTATCTGCTTGACTTATTTCACTCAACATAATCTCCTCCAGTCCCATCCATGTTGATGTAAGAGTCAGGTATTTGTCATTTCTGATGGCTGAGTAATATTCCATTATATATAAAACAAACTACATTTTTAAATTTATGTATTTATTATGTTCAATAAGCCAACATATACTACTTCATTGTGTTTTTATTTAGTGTTCAATGATTCATTAGTTGTATAATACACAATGCTCATCACATCACACATGCCCTCCTCAATATCCATCACCCACTTACCCCATCTCCATACCCCCTTCTCTTCTATAATTTTCAGTTCATTTCCTGGAATGCAGAAAATTGTTTTGTGTGTTTTTTGTTTTTTTGTTTTGTTTTGGTTTGGTTTGTCTCCCTCTCTGATTTCTTCCTGTTCAGTTTTCCTACCCTACCTACATGGTCCCCCATGCTCTTCCTTGTGTTCCACATACAAGCAAAACCATATGATAATTATCTATTTATGCTTGACTAATTTCACTTAGCATAACCCCCTCCATTTTCACCCATGTGGATGTAAATGGTGGGTATTTATCCCTTCTGATGGCTGAGAAATATCCCATTGTGGATATGAACCATATCTTCTTTATCCATTCATCTGTTGAAGGACATCTTGTCTCCTTCTACAGTTTGGTTATTATGAAAATTGGGGCTATGGACATTGTGGTGCACGTGCCCCATGACTTCACTACATCAGTAGATTTAGAGTAAATACCTAGTAGTGCAATTGTTGGGTTGTAGGGTAGCTCTATTTTTAACTTGTTTAAAAAATATTTATTTATTTATTTATCTATCATCTATCTATCATCTATTTATTTAATTATTGTTATTAACATAAAATGTGTTATTTGCCCAGGGGTATATGTCTGTGAATTGTCAGGCTTACATATTTCACAGCACTCACCATATCACATACCCTCCCCAATGTCCATAATACAACAACCCTCTCCACACTCCCCTCCCCCAACAACCTTCAGTTTGTTTTGTGAGATAGAGTCTCTTATGGTTTGTCTCCCTCCTGATCTCATCTTGTTTCACTTTTTCCTTCCCTACTCCCCAACCCCCGCCCTGCCTCTCAAATTTCTCATATCAGAAAGATCATATGATAATTGTCTTTTTCTGATTGACTTATTTCACTCAGCATAATACCCTCTAGTTCCATCCACGTCATTGCAAATGGCAAGATTTCATTTCTTTTGATGGCTGAAGAGTATTCCATTTTATATATATGTACATATATATAAAATGCAAGATATATGGATATTTATAATATATATAATAAACACATATATAATATAAATATAAATATATAAATATAATTAAGATAAATAAATAAAATAAATATAAAATAAATATAAATAAAATATATAAATATAAATAAATATAAAATATTTATATAAATACAAATATATATTTATATATATTTGTATATACATAAAATACAAGATAATATATTATATATAATAATAATAATAATAATAACAGATGTGATATATATCACATCTTCTTTATCCATTCATCTGTTGATGGACATCTAGGTTCTTTCCATACTTTGGCTATTGTGGACATTGCTACTAAAACAATTGGGTGCATGTGACCCTTTGGATGGCTACATTTGTATCTTTAGGGTAAATACCCAGTAGTGTGATTGCTGGGTTGTAGAGTAGATTTTCAGCTTTTTGAGGAATCTCCCTACTATTTTCCAGAGTGGTACACCACCTTGCATTCCCACAAACAGTGTTGGAGGGTTCCCCTTTTTCTGCATCCTCACCAACATCTGTCATTTCCTGACTTGTTAATTTTAGCATTCTGACTGGTGTGAGGTGCTATCTCATTGTGATTTTGATTTGTATTTCTCTGATGTTGAGTGATATGGAACACTTTTTCATGTGTCTGTTGGCCATATGGATGTCTTCTTTGCAGAAATGTCTGTTCATGTCCTCTGCCCATTTCTTGATTGGATTATTTGTTCTTTGGGTGTTGAGTTTGATAAGTTCTTTTTTTTTAAGATTTAATTTATTTGACAGGCAGAGATCACAAGCAGGCAGAGAGGCTGGTAGAGAGAGTGTGGGAAGGAAGGCTCTCTGCTGAGCAGAGATCCTGATGCAGGGCATCATTCAAGGACCCTGAGATCGTGACCTGAGCCGAAGGCAGAGGCTTTAGCCCACTGAGAAACCCAGGTGCCCCCTCCTTTTTAAAAGATTTTATTTAAGAGTTTGAGAAGTTCTTTGTAGATTTTGGATACTAGCCCTTTATCTGATATGTTGTTTGCAAATATCTTCTCCCATTCTGTCAGTTGTCTTTTGTTTTGTTGACTATTTCCTTTGCTGTGCAAAAGCTTTTGATCTTGCGGAAGTCCCACTAGTTCATTTTTGCCCTTGCTTCCCTTGCCTTTGGCGATGTTTCTCAGAAGAAGTTGTTGTGGCTGAGGTTGAAGAGGTTGCTGCCTGTGTTCTCCTCAAGAATTTTGATGGATTCCTGTCTCACATTGAGGTCTTTCATCCATTTGGAGTCTATTTTCGTGTGTGGTGTAAGGAAATGGTCCAGTTTCATTTTCCTGCATGTGGCTGTCCAATTTTCCCAACACCATTTGTTGAAGAGACTGTCTTTTTTCCATTGAACATTCTTTCTGGCTTTGTCAAAGATTAGTTGAGCATAGAGTTGAGGGTCTATTTCTGGGCTCTCTATTCTGTTCCATTGATCTATGTGTCTGTTTTTGTGTCAGTACCATACTGTCTTAATTATTACAACTTTGCAATAGAGCTTGAAGTCTGGAATTGTGATGTCACCAACTTTGGCTTTCTTTTTCAACAGCTTTCTGTTTATTTGGGGTATTTTCTGGTTCCATATAAGTTTTAGGATTATTTGTTCCATTTCTTGGAAAAAAAATTGATGGTGTTTTGATAGGGATTGCATTAAATGTGTAGATTTCTTTAGGTAGCATAGACATTTTCAAAATATTTGTTCTTTGAATCCATGAGCATGGAACATTTTTCCATTTCTTTGTGTCTTCCTCATTTCTTTCATGAGTATTTTATAGTTTTCTGAGTTCAGATACTTTGCCTCTAGGGTAAGGTTTATTCCCACGTATCTTATGGGTTTGGGTGCAATTGTAAATGGTATTGACTCCTTAATTTCTCTTTCTTCTCTCTTGCTGTTTGTGTATAGAAATATAACTGATTTCTGTGCATTGATTTTATATCCTGACACTTGATTGAGTTCCTGTATGAGTTCTAATAGTTTTGGAGTGGATTCTTTGGAGTTTTCCACATAAAATATCATGTCATCTGGAAAGAGTGATAGTTTGACTTCTTTGCCAATTTGGATGCCTTTTATTTCTTTTTGTTGTCTGATTGCTGAGGCTAGGATTTCTAGTACTAGGTTGAATAGCAGTGGTGGTAGTGGACATCACTGCTGTGATTCTGACCTTAGGGGAAAAGCTCTCATTTTTATTTGCTGTGGGTTTTTATATATGGCTTTGATAATATTGAGGTGTGTACTCTCTATCCCTACACTTTGAAGAGTTTTGATCAGGAAAGGATGCTGTACCTTGTCAATTGCTTTTTCTATTGAGAGGATCATATGGTTCTTGTTCTTTTATTAATGTATTGTATCACATTGATTGATTTGCGGATGTTGAAACAAACTTACACCCAGGAATAAATCCCACTCATACATGGTGAATAAACCTTTTAATGTACTATTGGATCCCATTGGCTAATATTTTGGTGAAAATTTCCACATCTGTGTTCATCATGGGTATTGGTCTGTAACTCTTCTTTTTCCTGGGGTCTTTGTCTGGTTTGGGGATCAAGGTAATGCTGGCCTCATAAAATGAGTTTAGAAGTTTTCCTCCCATTTCTATTTTTTGGAACAGTTTCAGGAGAATAGGTATTAATTATTTATATGTTTGGTAAAATTCCCTTGGGGAGCCATCTGGCCCTGGGTTCTTGTTTGTTGGGAGATTTCTGATGACTGCTTCAATCTCCTTACTGGTTATGGATCTGTTCAGGTTTTCTATTTCTTGCTGGCTCAGTTTTGATAGTTTATATGTCTCTAGGAATGCATCTATTTCTTCCAGATTGTCAACTTTGCTGGCATATAATTGCTCATAATATGTTCTTATAATTGTTTGTATTTGTTTTGTGTTGATTGTGATATCTCATCTTTAATTCATGATTTTATTAATTTTGGTCCTTTCTCTTCTTTTTTGATAAATCTGGAAAGGGGTTTTATCAAACATTAATTCTTTCAAAGAATCCTGCTGGGGTTAGGCTTTCTTTGCCGTTTTTTTTTTTTTTTTTTTTTCCCAGCTCCTTTAGGTGTAGGGTTTGGTTGTGTACTTGAGACATTTCTTGTTTGTTGAGAAAGGCTTGTATCACTGTATACTTTCCTCTCAGGACTACCTTTGCTGTGTCCAACAGATTTTGGACAGTTGTGTTGTCATTTTCATTTGTTTCCATGATTTTTTTCAATTCTTCTTTAATTTTGTGGTTCACCCATTCATTCTTTAGTAGGATGTTCTTTAGCTCCCATGTATTTGAATTCTTCCAACTTTCCTCTTGTGATTGAGTTCTAGTTTCAGAGCACTGTGGTCTGAAAATGTGCAGGGAATGATCCCAATCTTCTGGTACCAGTAGAGACCCGATTTGTGATCCAGGATGTGATCTATTCTGGAGAACGCTCTGTGTGCACTAGAGAAGAATGTGTATTCTGTAGCTTGGGATGGAATGTTCTGAATACATCTGATGTCCATCTTGTCCAGTGTGTCATTTAAAGTCTTTATTTAATTGTTGATGAAATACTTGGATGAAATGCTTGGATGATTTTTCCATTTTACTGAGGGGAGTGCTAAAGTCCCCTACTATTATTATTGTATTATTGTGGATGTGTTTCTTTGATTTTGTTATTAATTGGTTTATATAGTTGGCTGCTCCCAAGTTAGGGACATAGATGTTTAAAATTGTTATATCTTCTTGTTGGACAGACCCTTAAATATGATATAGTGTCCTTCCTCATCTCTTAATATAGTCCTTTGCTTAAGATCTAATTTATGTGATAAAAGGATTGCCACCCCAGTTTTCTTTTGATGTCCATTAGCACAGTAATATTTTTCCCACCCCCTCACTTTAAATCTGGAAGTGCCTTTGGGTCTAAAATGAGTTTCTTGTAGACAGCCTATCAAAGGGTCTTTTTTTTTTTTTCATGCATTCTGATACTCTGTGCCTTTTGATTGGGGGCATGTAGCCCATTTACATTCAGGGTAACTATTGAGGGATAATAATTTAGAGCCATTGTATTGCCTGTAAGGTGACTGTTACTGTATACTGTCTCTGTTCCTTTCTGGTCTACTACTTTTAGACTCTCTCTTTGCTTAGAGGACCCTTCTCAGTATTTCCTGTAGGGCTGGTTTGGTGTTTGCAAATTCTTTTAATTTTTGTTTGTCCAGGAAGCTTTTTATCCCTCCTTCTATTTTCAATGATAGCCTAGCTGGATATACTATTCTTGGCTGCACATTTTTCTCATTTAGTACTCTGAATATATCATGCCATTTCTTTCTGGCCTGCCAGGTCTCTGTGGATAAGTCTGCTGCCAGTCTAATTTTCCTACCATTGTATGTTACAGAATTCTCCTGAGCTGCTTTCAGGATTTTCCTTTGTGACTGAGACTTGTAAGTTTTACTATTAGATGATGGGGTGTGGACTTATTTTTATTGATTGGAGGGGGGTTCTCTGTGCCTCCTGGATTTTGATGATTGTTCCCTCTTCCACACTAGGGAAATTCTCTATTAAAATTCTTTCCAATATACCTTCTGCTCCCCTCTCTCTTTCTTCTTCTTTTGGAATCCCAATTATTCTAATATTCTTTCATCTTATGGTGTCACTTATCTCTCAAATTATCCTTTGGTGGTCCGGTTGTTGTTTTTCTCTCTTTTGTTTATCTTCTTTATTCTCCATCATTTGTTCTTCTATATCACTAATTCTCCCTTCTGCTTCATTCTTCCCAGGAGTATGAGCCTCCATTTTTATTATACCTCATTAATAGCTTTTTTGATTTCAGCTTGGTTAGATTTTAGTTTTTTTATCTCTCCAGAAAAGGATTTTATTTCTTCAGAAAGGATTTCTCTAATATTTTTCATGCCTTTTTTGAGCACAGCTAGCACCTTGATAATTGTCATTCTGAACTCTAGTTCTGACATATTACCAATGCCTGTATTGGTTAGGTCCCTAGCCATAGGTATTGCCTCTTTTTTTTTTTTTTTTTTTTTTTTTTTTTTTTTTTTTTTTTTTTTTTTTTTTTTTTTTTTTTTTTTTTTTTTTTTTTTTTTTTTTTTTTTTTTTTGTGGTAAGATTTTCTGCCTTGTCATTTTATCCAGATAGGAATATATGAATGAGAGAATAAAATACTAATAGCATGGCAAAGACCCCAGAAAAGTGTACACTAACCAAATCAGAGGAGACCAAAAACCAGGGGGAGATGAAAAGAGGGGAAATGAAAAAAATATATATACATGACTGGTGAATAGAACAGAGCCACTCACTTGATTTTGGGTATATTCTGGTCTTTTAGAAGAAACTACCTCCCTAAATTTTAAAGAAAGAAAAACTTATTTATATACAAAATGAGGGTAAACATGATGAAGAGATGGAATATGACTGTAAAGATGAATATTTTTTAAAAATTCTAAGAAAGTATTTTGATAAGGTAAGTTGGTTGGGAAAAGAAAAAAAAAAGAGGTGAGAATGTGATCAGGTTGGAGATGAATGACATCATGTGCTAGATTTAGGGTATATTTTGATTAGAAGAAATTGTATCCCAACATTTTAAAGGAAAAAAAAAACCTATATGTATACAAAAAATAAGGTTAAATACAATGAAGGGATAAAATATGACTATAAGAATGGAGATTTTAAAATATTTTTTAGAAAGCTCTTGTTAAGGTAAACTAGATAAAAAAAGTTAAAAGAGGAAAGAGGAAAAGTTAAAAATATAGAATAAGACAAAAATAAAATTAAAAAAATTGAACTTTGCAAGACAAAAGGGTCATGGGAAATAGCCATGAATTCTATGCATTGCTTTCCCCTAGCTCTGGAGTTCTGTTCTTGTTGATTGGTGAGCTTGGTTTTGACTGGATATTCTTCCTGATCTTCTGGGGGATGGGCCTGTGGCAGTGAATAACCCAAGGCGGAATTGCACCACCCTTGCCAGGGGCCAAGCTATGTAATCTGCTCGGGCTCATGCTCAGTAGCTTTTGATCTCTGAATGCTTTCCATAGAGCTCTGGAGGATGGGAATGAAAATGGCAGCCTCCTAATCTCTGGCCCAGAGGAGCCAAGAGCTCTGGGTCCTACTCCTCAGTGTGCCCTCAGAGAAAAGCAGTCAATTACTCCTGTCTCCCTGGTCTTGGGCTGTGCTCTGTGCTCATCGGACTGTGACCGAGCATTTCTATCTCTGGTGCACAGCCCCGTTTGGAGTCTCCAAGCCCAGCAGATTCCTGCCATGCACTCCCATGCCACTCCTCCCAGTAGAGGAAGGAGGGGATGGCTCCAGATCTGCCAGTTGTGGGGTCCCTGCTCAAAGAGCAGTGGTCCAACTGTGCCTTGGATCACTGTTTAAGGTAACCCCAATCTGAAAGCTAATCCTTTGGCTCTGTCTCTATAGTTGGCTTCCCTGCTCTGGTACCAGGGAGCTCTGCCACACTCAGACACCCCCGATCTTTCTGTGGCTCTGCAAGACCTGATGCCACACTGTCCCTTAGGAGGCTCCACCCCCACTTAGCTTCCGAAGCGATGTCCCTTAGTGGAGCAGACTTCTAAAAGTTTGGATTTTGTGCTCCACTTTCCAGGAGCTGGCCTCTCCCCTCGCAATCTATCTTCCTGTTGTTTTGCGTTCACTTCTCTGCATGTCCTACTTTTCAGAAAGTGGTCAATTTTCTGTTCCTAGAATTGCTGCTCTTCTTCTTTCTATCTCCTGCTGAGTTTGTTGGTGTTTGAAATGGTTTGATAACTATCTAAGTGAACTCCTGGGACTTGATGTCATTTCAGTCTGCTACTCCTCTGCCATCTTGCTTCTATCCCTTATTCTTAACTTTTTGAGGAATCTCTGTACTATTTTTCAGAGTGGCTGTACCAGCCTGCATTCCCACCAACAGTCTAAGAGGGTTACCCTTTCTCCACATCCTCACCAACACGTGTTGTTTTTGTTTTGTTAATTTTTGCCTTTCTAACTGGTGTAAGGTGATAGCCCATTTTGGTTTTGATTATATTTCCCTGATGGCTAGTGATGTTAAACATTTTTTCATGTGTTTTTTAGCCATTGTATGTTTTCTTTTGTGAAGTGTCTGTTCGTGTCTTCTACCCATTTCTTGTCTGGATTATTTGTTTTTTAAGTGTTGAGTTTCATAAGTTCTTTATAGATCTTGGATACTAGCACATGATTGGCTATGTCACTTGCAAAGATCTTCTCCCATTCCATAGGTGCCTTTTAGTTTAGTTGAATGTTTCCTTTGCTGTTCAAACCTTTTTCTCTTGATAAAGTCCCAAAAGTTCATTTTTGCTTTTGTTTCCCTTGCCTTCAGAGATGTGACTTGCAAGAAGTTGCTGCCGCTGAGTTCAAAGTGGTACTGAAGGTGGTCTCCTCTAGGATTTTTATAATTCCAGTCTCACATTGAGGTTGTATATCCATTTTGAGTTTATCTTTATGTATGATGTAAAAGAATGGTCCGGTTTCATTCTTCTGCATGTGGCTGTCCAATTTTCCCAGCACTACTTATTGAAGAGACTGCCTTTTTTTACACTGGAAATTTGTTCTAGCTTTGTTGAAAATTAGTTGATGATAAAATTGAGGATCCATTTCTGGGGTCTCAATTCTGTTCCATTGATCTAAATGTCTGTTTTTGTAAATCTATCATGCTGTCTGGTTGACCACAGCTTTGTAATATAATATAGCTTGAAGTCAGGCATTGTGATGCCCTAGCTTTCGTTTAGTTTAGTTTTGTTTTGTTTTCCCAACATTCCTCTAGCCATTTGTGGTCTTTTCTAGTTTCATTCAAACTTTAAGATTGTTTGTTCCAGCTCTGTGAAAAATGTTGCTGTTATTTTGATAGACATAGCATTGAAAGTATAGATTTCTCTGGGCAGCATAGATATTTCCACAATGTTTATTCTTCCAATCCATGAGCATGGAATGATTTTCCATCTCTGTGTCTTCCTCAATTTCTTTCATAAGTTTCTGTAGTTTCTTTTTGGTTAGTTATTTTCCTATGTATCTTATGGTTTTTGGTGCTATTGCAAATGGAATTGATTCCTTAATTTCTCTTTCTTCAGTCACATTGTTAGTATATAGAAATGCAACTGATTTCTGTGAATTGATTTTGTATCCTTTGTATCCTTAGCTATTGACTTTATGTTTGCTATCCTGAGGTCCACCTCTTACATCTTGCTTCTATCCATATCCATTACTTCTGTGACAGGACATTGTCTCCAAAGTGGTCAAAAGCTACCATGCATATGCAACCAAAGACAAGATGATCTAAAAAAGATGATGATAAAAAAGAAAACAAAAGTGGGGGCATGGAGAGAAATTATAATCTCTCAAGGTGGACAAAGCAGGATGATCTGCCTGCTCCTGATTGATTTTGGTCTGTGTTTTAGAAGACATTATATCCCAAATTTGTTAAGAAATCAGGAATATATATATATATATATATATATATATATATATATATATATAATATCAAGATAAAATTGAAGAGTGAAAAGGTGCTAGTATGGGCATAAATCTATAAAAAATGTTAAAATAATAGTTAAAAATAAAAAGTTAAAATGCGACTTTAAAACACAGTTTGGGAAATAATAATCTGTTTGAAACAGAAACAGTGTAAAAAAAAGAAAGAATAAGAAAAGAAACTAAAAAAGAAATGCACAATTTTAGTCTGAAGTATAAACCTGTCATGAGGGAACACCTAGAGCTCCCTATATTATCATCCCCTATTGCTGGAGTTTTACAGTCTTGTGAGAAATAAGCTTATTATTCATCTGTTCTTCCAATCTGTCTTCTGGGCGAAGGGACCTGCTGCTGGGCTTCTCAGGCATCTTTGCCTGGGTGGAGTTACCCTCTCCCATGTTAGGGGGAGGGGCTTAATCTAAGCTGGTCGGCTTGTGTCTTTTATCCCCCCTGGCATCTTCCCACTTCCCTTTAGAGAGTTATAACAGATATGGCTGTGTGAGAATCTCTGGCCCAGAGCTGCAAGATCATAGTCCCCTTTTTCAATAAATCCTCCAAACCAAACCATCTCCACTTCTGTGTGTACCAAACTCCACAGACTCATGATATCCACACCCCCTTTCACTCCCCTAGTGAAGTTCTGGGTACTTGTGAGCCTCTCTGTGCTTTGTTACTTTGCAATTGCTAGTGGCCATAGGCTCACATGTGACCCTCTTTTGCAGCTCCCACGCCATGGCTGGGTGCTGCCCCAGTGTTCACTTGGGGTCCACATCACCCTGAGAAGTGTTTCTTTCTCCTGGGTACAAGGTGTTTTATATCTCCCCTATGATGCTAAACAGCCCTAACCTTCTAGTACTTTTCAAGGTGGTCAGGCAGAGGGCTGTCTTCCTACCAGCTTGGATCATGGTTTATGGTGACTGGAGCTGAGAGTCACTTGTGGGCTTGCTGCACATAACCAGTCTCTCTGCTCCACTGCTTAGGCACTCTTCTTGATTCAAGCTCCCCTGTTCTTTCTGAGTATTCTGGAATCCACAATAATCCACCTGGAATTCTGCCCTATTACTTCCCTGTGCCCTTGTCTGAAAGGGGTACATCTCATTGGAGCAGATTCCAATGGTGCCGGTTTTTTGCTCCCGTGTTGTATCATTCTGTGTCTGACAGGGTCTCCCTCCCCCCTCCCTTTTCTTCCAGTATTTCCCCCCGAAAATTCAAGGTTCCACAACTCCTACCTTGCAAAATGTAGTTGTTTTTCTGCTTGAAGAGATCCAGATATATATTCTTACATCTCAGAATAATTTTATAGATATCTAGCTAAATTTGAGTGACCTAATGAAAGGAGGTCCCCTGTTATGCTGCCCTCTTGCACCCACAAACATCTTTTTTACTCACTCCACCTTTTATGTGTAGGATATCATAATTCACATTCTTTTATTTTTTGGAATATCTAGTAGGATTTTCATTATTACAATGAATTTCTCTGCTTTTGTGCCTTAACATCCTTATTAGCATTATAAATAATTATCTACCAATTTTATTAATTGTTAGCATTTACCTGTGAGATTTTTCCTTTAGTAATATTCTTCTTTTTTCCATCCCTGAGATTTGATTTATTTAAGTCTATGCAATCAGTGCCCACATTTGTGTTTTTATGGAAGCATTTATTGAATCCTCTACTTCAGATGATTCCCTCCCCACCAATATTTATCCTCATATTGTAAATTAATGTATTTTCTGTTAAAATTATCTCTTTGGTTATGGACAAAGTTCATAGGCTGGAATTCTTGTTGAAATAGTATCACAGATTTTTTTAATTCATTATAGAGCATATATATATTTCTATTCTTTGTTAAAGGTCCCGCTGAAATCTTGCACTGTTTTCCCAAGTCCATTGAGTATCTTTATGACCATTACTTTGTTTGTTTGTTTGTTTGTTCGTTTGTTTGTTTTTTGGCCTCTAGAAGGTCTTGTTTCTTTTTTTATTTTATTTTTTTTTTAATTTTCAGCATAACAGTATTTATTGTTTTTGCACCACACCCAGTGCTCCATGCAATCCGTGCCCTCTCTAATTCCCACCACCTGGTTCCCCCAACCTCCCAACCTCCCCCACTTCAAACCCCTCAGATTGTTTTTCAGAGTCCATAGTCTCTCATGGTTCACCTCCCCTTCCAATTTCCCCCAACTCCCTTCTCCTCTCTAACTCCCCTTGTCCTCCATGCTATTTGTTATGCTCCACAAATAAGTGAAACCATATGACAATTGACTTTCTCTGCTTGACTTATTTCACTCAGCATAATCTCTTCCAGTCCCATCCATGTTGCTACAAAAGTTGGGTATTCATCCTTTCCGATGGAGGCATAATACTCTGTAGTGTATATGGACCACATCTTCCTTATCCTTTCATCTGTTGAAGGGCGTCTTGGTTCTTTCCACAGTTTGGCAACCATGGACATTGCTGCTATAAACATTGGGGTACAGATGGCCCTTCTTTTCGCTACATTTGTATCTTTGGGGTAAATACCCAGTAGTGAAATGGCAGGGTCATAGGGAAGCTCTATTTTTAATTTCTTGAGGAATCTCCACACTGTTCTCCAAAGTGGCTGCACCAACTTGCATTCCCACCAACAGTGGAAGAGAGTTCCCCTTTCTCCACATCCCCTCCAACACATATTGTTTCCTGTCTTGCTAATTTGGCCATTCTAACTGCTGTAAGGTGATATCTCAATGTGGTTTTAATTTGAATCTCCCTGATGGCTTCATGATGAACATTTTTTCATGTGTCTGATAGCCATATGTATGTCTTCATTGGAGAAGTGTCTGTTCATGTCTTCTGCCCATTTTTGGATAAGATTATCTGTTTTGTGTGTGCTGAGTTTGAGGAGTTCCTTATAGATTCTGGATATTAACCTTTTGTCTGTACTGTCACTTGCAAATATCTTCTCCCATTACGTGGGTTGCCTCTTTGTTTTGTTGACTGTTTCCTTTGCTGTGCAGAAGCTTTTGATTTTGATGAAGTCCCAAAAGTTTATTTTGGCTTTTGTTTCCTTTGCCTTTGGAGACATATCTTGAAAGAAGTTGCTGTGGCTGATATCGAAGAGATTACTGCCTATGTTCTCCTCTATTCTGATGGATTCCTGTCTCACGTTGAGGTCTTTTATCCATTTTGAGTTTATCTTTGTGTACAGTGTAAGAGAATGGTCGAGTTTCATTCTTCTATATAGCTGTCCAGTTTTCCCAGCACCATTTGTTGACGAAACTGACTTTTTTCCACTGTATATTATTTCCTGTTTTGTTGAAGATTATTTGACCATAGAGTTGAGGGTCCATATCTGGGCTCTCTACTCTTTTCCACTGGTCTATTTGTCTGTTTTTATGCCAGTACCATGCTGTCTTGGTGATCACAGCTTTGTAGTAAAGCTTGAAATCAGGTAACGTGATGCCCCCCGTTTTATTTTTGTTTTTCAACATTTCCTTAGCGATTCGAGGTCTCTTCTGGTTCCATACAAATTTTAGGATTATTTGCTCCAGCTCTTTGAAGAATACCGGTGGAATTTTGATCGGAATGGCATTAAAAGTATAGATTGCTCTAGGCAATATAGACATTTTAACAATGTTTATTCTTCCGATCCAAGAGCATGGAATGGTCGTCCATCTTTTTGTGTCTTCTTCATATTCTTTCATGAGTGTTCTGTAGTTCCTCGAGTATAGATCCTTTACCTCTTTGGTTAGGTTTATTCCCAGGTATCTTATGATTGTTGGTGCTAGAGTAAATGGAATCGATTCTCTAATTTCCCTTTCTGTGTTTTCATTGTTAATGTATAAGAAAGCCACTGATTTCTGTACATTGACTTTGTATCCTGTCACGTTATTGAATTGCTGTATGAGTTCTAGTAGTTTGGGGGTGTAGTCTTTTGGGTTTTCCATATAAAGAATCATGTCATCTGCGAAAAGAGAGAGTTTGACTTCTTCATTGCCAATTTGGATACCTTTTATTTCTCTTTGTTGTCTGATTGCTGTTGCTAGGACTTCTAATACTATGTTGAACAAGAGTGGTGAGAGTGGACATCCTTGTTGTGTTCCTGATCTCAACGGGAAAGCTGCAAGCTTTTTCCCATTGAGGATGATATTTGCTGTGGGTCTTTCATAGATAGATTTTATGAAGTTCAGGAATGTTCCCTCTTTCCCTATACTTTGAAGCGTTTTAATCAGGAACCGATGCTGGATTTTGTCAAATGCTTTTTCTGCATCAATTGAGAGGACCATGTGGTTCTTCTCTCCTCCTATTAATTTGTTCTATCACATTGATTGATCTGCGAATGTTGAACCATGCTTGTAGCCCAGGAATGAATCCCACGTGGTCATGGTGGATAATCTTTTTAATGTGTTGTTGGATCCTGTTTGCTAGGATCTTGTTGAGAATCTTAGCATCCATATTCATCAGTGATATGGGTCTGAAATTCTCCCTTTTGGTGTGGTCTTTGCCTGGTTTGGGGATCAGGGTATGCTGGCTTCATACAAAGATTCTGGAAGTTTTCCTTCTGCTTCAATTTTTTGAAACAGCTTCAGGAAAATAGGTGTTATTTCTTCTTTGAAAGTTTGGTAGAATTCCCTAAGGAATCCATCAGGTCCTGGGCTCTTGTTTTTTTGGAGGTTTATGATCACTGCTTCCATCTCGTTACTAGATATTGGTCTATTTAGGTTGCCAATTTCTTCCTGGTTCAATTTTGGGAGTTTATAGTTTTCCAGGAATGCATCTATTTCATCTAGGTTGCTTAGCTTATTGGCATATAACTGTTGATAATAACTTCTGATGATTGTTTCTACTTCCTTAGTGTTAGTTGTGATCTCTCCCTTTTCATTCATAATTTTATGAATTTGGGCTTTCTCTCTTTTCTTTTGGATTAGCGTGGCCAATGGTTTATCGATCTTATTGATTCTTTCAAAAAACCAGCTTCCAGATTCATTGATACGTTCTACTGTATCTCTGGTTTCTACCTCATTGATCTCAGCTCTTATCTTGATTATTTCCCTTCTTATGTGGGGAGTTCGTTTGATTTGTTGTTGATTTTCCAGTTCTTTAAGGTGTAGAGACAGCTGGTGTGTTCTGGATTTTTCAATTTTTTTGAGGGAGGCATGGATGGCTATGTATTTCCCCCTTAGGACCGCCTTTGCTGTATCTCATAGGTTTTGGACCAAAGTGTCTTCATTCTCATTGGTTTCCATGAATTGTTTCAGTTCTTCTTTGATCTCCTGGTTGATCCAAGCATTCTTAAGCAAGGTGGTCTTTAGCTTCCAGGTGTTTGAGTTACTTCTGAACTTTTCCCTGTGATTGAGCTCCATTTTCAAAGCATGTGATCTGAGAATATGCAGGGAATAATCTCAGTCTTTTGGTATCGGTTGAGTCCCGATTTGTGACCCAGTATGTGGTCTATTCTTGAGAAGGTTCCATGTGGGCTTGAGAAGAATGAGTATTCTGTTGTTTTATGGGAGAATGTTGTGTATATATCTATGAGGTCCATCTGGTCCAATGTGTCATTCAATGCTCTTGTTTCTTTATTGATTTTCTGCTTTGATGGTCTGTCTGTTTCTGAGAGAGGTGTGTTAAGATCTCCTACTAGTAATGTATTCATATCAATATGACTCTTTATCTTGATTAACAGTTTTCTTATGTAATTGGCTATTCCCATATTGGGGCATAGATATTTACAATTGTTAGATCATCTTGGTGGGTAGTCCCTTTAAGAATGATGTAGTGTCCTTCTGTATCTCTGACTACAGTTTTTAGTTTCAAATCTAATTTATCTGATATGAGAATCGCTACCCCATCCTTCTTTTGAGGCCCACTGGCATGAAAGGAGCTTCTCCATCCCTTCACTTTCAGTCTGGGTGTATCTTTATGTTCAAAATGGGTCTCTTGTAGACAACATATGGATGGGTCCTGTCATTTTATCCAATCTGCCACCCTGTGTCATTTTATGGGCGCATTTAGGCCATTCACATTGAGAGTGAATATTGATAGATACGTTTTTATTGACATCATGTTACCTTTGAAGGCTTTCTTTCTGTAGGTTGTCTCTATATTTCTGTTCAATGCTATTCTTAGGATATTTCCTCTTTTATAGTACCCTCCCCCCTTAATATTTCCTGCCGTGTTGGCTTGGTGGTTGCATAGTCTTTTAAGCCTTGCCGGTCTTGGAAACTCTTTATCTCTCCATCCATTTTGAATGTCAGTCTTGCTGGATAAAGTATTCTTGGCTGCATGTTCTTCTCATTTAGTGCCCTGAATATATCTTGCCAGCCCTTTCTGGCTTGCCAGGTCTCTGGACAGGTCTGACGTTATTCTGATGGGCTTTCCTCTGTAAGTAAGGAGCCTCTTTGTCCTAGCGCCTTTCAAGAGATTATATCTACAATTATGATTTCTCAATTTGACTATCAGGTGCCTTGATGTTTTTTGGAATCTATAGTCTTGGGTGGAGACCGTTCTGCCTCTAGTACATGAACGCTGGTTCCATTTGTGAGATTGGGAAAATTTTCATGATATCTATATCATGAAATATAGTTCCACTATATCTTCTAGATTTCTTTCTTTCTCCTCCCCTTCAGGAATTCCAATAATTCTGACGTTGGAACGTTTCATGGCATCATTTATTTCCCTGATTCTGTTTTTGTGGCTTCTAAGCTGTTTGTTCCAGGCTTCCTCTTGATCCTTTCTCTCTATCTGTTTGTCCTCCAGATCACTAATTCTATCTTCTGTCTCAGTTGCCCTAGCTTTGAGAGAATTTAGATTAGATTGGAACTCATTGAGAGCATTGTGAACCTCTTCCCTTTTAGCTTTTAGCTCTGCCCTAACCTTGTGAACATCATCTCTGGTCGCTTTCAATTCAGCCCTAATCAATTCCATTTGGTCTTCCATGGCTTTCTCCAACCTAGCTATTGCCTGGATAATTGTTAGCCTGAATTATCTTTCTGACATATTGTCTATGTTGATAGCCATTAGCTCTGTTGCAGAAGGTCCATCCTCTATATTTTTCTTCTGTTGGGCATTCTTCCTCCTAGTCATTTTGGTGAGAGATGACTGAATGGATGTAGCTGGATGTATCGACCGTGGTGCAGTCAAGGTGCACCCTGAAACACTTCTGAGCAATCAGGATTCCCCACACAAATGAGAGAAAAAAGAAAAGAAAAAGAAAAAAAAAGAGAGAGAGAGACAGGAAAGATAAAAGAAAAGATTCAGCCCAAATGGGCCCCAAGGTAAGATTTATGAAGTATACAAACAAAAACAGACAAACAAAAAGACTGATAAAAGTATATGACAAGAGAAAAAAAAAATATATATAAGCAAATGAAGGAAGAACCTCGTCAAAAAGAACCCTAAGTGTAAGATTTATATACTGTCAGGACAAACACAAAAACACAGAAACACTGGTGGAAGAAAAGATAAATTCAGTGTGGGCGAGAGAGGTTGTTTTGATTCTTCCTGGATTTATCTTGATATCTTTGTTAAAGGACTCAACTTTCCTAAGATAAAGGGGGATTAAAAATTGGTTTACCTATAGGGGTATTAATGATTGGGGAAAGGGGATTACTTTGAAGTTTAACTCTACATGAATATTAGAAAGTAAAAATAAAAAAGGAATAAACTAGACTAAACTAAAATTATAAAAAAAAAGAAATTTAAAAAATAGTAATGCAAAAGAAAAACACAGGTGTATGTATCAAAAAGTTCAGGTTAGAGGGTTATTATGGAATTTGATGTACTGGACAGCTCACTGTAATGGTAAATAGGTTAAAATTTATCCATATAAAAAAAATGAGCCAGAATAGTGGGAACAAATTAAAAATAAAAGTTGTCCTATGAAGTAGTGGGTGTTGTTCTCTTGTAGTTTTTTTTTTTCTTTCTTTCCTGGTTGGTTTTCTGGGGGAGGGTCCTGCCAGGTGGGTTTTCAGTCAATCATGTTCCCTGAGTTAAGTCCCCCCCCCAAGGGGGTGGGCTCTGAGGAAACTGGTTTTTTCAGGCTTTTGTTCTCTGGAGGTTTTTATGTTTGTTCACTTTTCTTTTTTTTCTCTCGCCTTGACCGCTTTTGATGGTTTTTGTAGGTTTAGAAGAAAGCAAACTGCACCCTGACCTCCCTCTCAGAGAGAAGCCTCAGTCTGGCTGCAGAGCCCATATAAATTCCCCCTTGGCAGCTGGCAGAGCAGGTTCTGAGTCGCGTTCCCTGGGGACGCAGGATCTTCTGCTTGTACCCAAAACCACGGCAGAGGCAGCTGTCTGGGCAGCTCCAGACCACCAGAGAGGTTCCAAGCAGTGATCGCACACTGAGATTTTCCCCCTGGCCCGGGCTGGGAGTGCCTTGTCTTTTTGGGTCTAAGAGCGCCCGGCTTTTGTGCATCTCTCTCAGGGGAGGCTGTGGGTCGTGCGCTGGTCTCAGGCTCTGAAAGCGGGGCACAGGTCCGAAAGCACCAGGCTGGGCCTTCGTGCACCTCTCTTAGGGGAGAGTTTGGGGCATGTGTCTCAGGCTCTGAAACAATGGCGCGGGTCTAAGAGCGCTGGGGGGGCCTTTGCGCACCTCTCTCAGGGGAGGGTGAGGGGTGCACGCGTCTCAGGCTCTGCAGCAGGGCTCGCGTGTTCTGCCATCTGGCGTGGCTCCCAGCCCCTCTCGGGAGCCGGACCCCACGCAATCTCGGGTGCACTGGTGGCTCAGGGACCAAGACCTGGTTTTTCCACCACAATCTCTGGCTCAGTGCCAGGGGAGGCTGTCCTGGGTCTGGGGACTTAAGCCCCTGTCCCTAGCTGCCCGGATTCCCACAGTTTCCCCCCAGCGATCCTTTACTCTTTTGGAGTGCTTTCAACCGGTCTCCAGGTTAATGCTCGTCCCCAGATGCAGGACACTCTCGTATTAGGGGTATTACTTTCCAATTGGTCACCTCTGGTGGCTCCCTCCCCCTTTTATTTATCTTCCAATATCAGTCCGACGTTCCCACTCTGCTTTACCTGCCCACTGGCGTCTTCTGCCCCTGTAGAGATCCAGACGTGTATAATTCTGATCTCAGGCTGATTTCATGGGTGATCGGAGTTCTTTGGTAGGTAATCAGCTCACTTTAGGGTACAGGTTGAAAAGGCACCTCCTCCTACTTCCCCGCCATCTTGTCTCCCTTTATGACCATTACTTTGAATTCTCCATCAGGCATATTGCTTATCTTTATTTCATTTTTTTTAATTTATTTTTTTAATTTCTTTTCAACGTTCCAGAATTCATTGTTTGTGCACCACACCCAGTGCTCCATGCAATATGTACCCTCTATAATTTGCTCTTTTGCTGTGATAGTGTCCTGTTCTTACAATTGATATCTATCTATCTATCTATCTATATCTATATATATATAATCTTCTCATTTTGTCTAACTCTCTGTGGTTTGTTTCTATGTCTTAGCAAAGTGAGCTTCGTGTCCTGAACTTCAAAGTAGTGTCCTTATGAAGAAGAGGTCCTGTGGTGCCCTATGGTGCAATGACTTTTTCTGCAAAATCAAGGGCTTCAGAGAAATCCCTTTGTGGGTTTCATGCATCCTACTAGCTTTAGTGAACTGCGTTTGCCTTCAGTCATGTAGACTACAGTGATCCACTTTGCGTGTTGTTGGCAAGGTTTTGTCTCTGTGCTGTTATGGACTGTTATGGCTATGCTGCTTGTAATTGGGCAGTGTCATCAGCTTATGTGCAGAGGCTGTAGCTAAATAATTTGGAAAGAACTCTTCCTCCCTTGTTCCTAGATAGGTTTTCCTTGGTGGGTGGGGCCAGCAATCAGACCAGATGCCTGATTCTTAGTGTAACTCTTGGGGTTTCAGTTGCACCAACCTTTAGGTTACTCTCCCTGCCTTGTCACATGACAGACTTCAGTTGGTGTGCAGCTCCAACAATCACCAGATGCCTTCCACTAGTCTGTCTGCTTAGTCTGAAATCACAATTTTCAGGGTACCCTCTCTGTGCTGATAATTGTAAGGCTCAGCTTGTATAACTGCAGACACATTAGTATATGTTTATCTTCCCTTCTTTTTAAATCAGGAGCCACTTTGGAGTGGCACTGCTGGTCCTTAAAGTGTCTGCTTGCAGGTTATGTCAGGGAAAAAAAAAATCATTGTAGGAATGCCTGTGGCGTGGAGCAGGTTGGATAGGGAAGATTCACAAAAGAACTCAGGCAATGAGTTGCACAGTGTTAGAAAGATATGTGGAAAGTGTTTATGCTGATTCCTGCAAATGTCACACTATCTAGGCTTTGGAGTGTGGAGGAAGAGACATGACATCTACCAGCTCTTTTGCTCTTGGAGATATCCCCTAAAGATCCCTGTCTATCCACACATCCTGAAACTAGTAAGTAAATCTTCACTTACACCCCAGTTCCTTCTCAAACTTCTGTTTCTTTGCTTTATTTCAGCGTGGTTATTTCATTATGTGGCTCATTAATGGTAGGGATGCAATTTCCTCTCACCCTTGCCCTTCCAGAGTTAATACTACTGATTTTTAAAGTACTCAGTTGTAATAATGCATGAATAAACCCCAGTGGTTTTCAAAGCCAAGTGTTATGGACAGTGTTCTTCCCAGTACAAGTCCCTCATGCCTGTGGTACTTGTTGTGGGGTCTTATCCTCTTCCTTCTCTGTGTTTACGGTATCCCTCCCATTTTTAGTTAGTCTCACCAGGGATTTATTTCCCAATTGTATTGCTACACCTCCTACTCTTTGATTTGCTTCCTTTTTTTGTTTTACTCTGGAAAGTCTATTCATCCAGTCTTTGAGCTATTTATGAATTAGTTACACCAATTTACCTGTTATCTTAGTGTATCTATGGGACAAGATGAACTCAGGATTGTCCTACCCTGCCATCTTCCCCTTGCAGGAGCACTTTTTTCCAAAGAGAGTTTGCCAATCACTCTTTGCTAAAGCAGTGTAAAATAATATCTACCTGCAAATGGCAAAGGACTTAAATGGTCATGGTTACAGATCTGATGATATAAGTGGGGGAGAAAAATTACCATGTCTGACCCTGCATTGCTTTTATGTCCTTGCTGCTATGACCTATTGCTTAAAAACTTCTGTTTAGTTTTGTATATGGTTACATTAATCATCAAAGGAATTTTGCTTACAACTAATATTTGCAAAAGCTGCTTTTTATCCAAAACTTCTTCACCCAAAGAGATAAGGAAGTATGTACAGATAACGATTTCATGTTTAAGATTCACAGGGACAACATAACCAAACCCCTGTATGTAAAGATCGACTGACCCAAAACAAAGAAGTTACATACCCTTGCTCAGATGTCTATTGATGTAAGTCATTTTTGACTCCAACCCAGTGCCCCTTACCTCTTTTGTTAACAAAAAAAGTTTGATTTCATGTTTAGAAAGATGGTAATTGATGACAATAGTATACCATATCCTCAGTTTGGTTGCTTTCAAAATAAGGTCTTTTTCCTTACCGCAAAATCTTGTCTCCCAACTTATTAGTCTATCATGCAATAAACAGAATGAACTTGGACTTAGTTAAAATGAGAGTAAATTATATGGTATTTGACAAGGAAATTTGGTTATATCTTTTTAGATTTTTAGGAATTTCATACAAATATACTCTAAGGAAAGCTTAGCATCACTTTTTACTTGACAATGTTTCCCATGAAATTTAACATATACAAAAAATTACATAGTTGTAAAAAATATAGCTTTTGTAATGGAGAAAACTCAGTTTCTTAAGTAACCAACTACCTAATAAGGCCAAAACATAAACTATTTTCTTTCTAGGAAGATTAGATTAAAGGTAAAGAACAACTTTTTACTTCAAGTTTCTTATTAATTGTAGACCAATAATCTAAGAAAACATTTTTTTAACAGAGAGAAAAACCAAATTCCAGTTTTGCATCAGTTTACTTTTAATACTAAAGCATTCCTTTTTTTCTTTTTTAACTCACATTAAGTCATTCCAATATAACTACCTATAAAAATCTTTCCTGGTATTCCCGTTCCACAAACTTTCTGCAACCTTCTTTACTTATTCAGTTTTTTTTTTTTTTCAAAACCCTATCATGAATCAGGTCCAATGCATTTTAGTGATATTTGTGATCTTATGGAAGTGGTGGACTAGATTTTGGGCAAGGAAACTTTTACAGGAGTTTGTATTTTAAAGACCTCCTTCTCCTTCAGTCTCTGGGGGAAATGTTTTGTTATCTCCTGGGGTGTTACATTTCAAAGACTGACAATATTTACAACCACCAGGAACAGAGAAAATATGAATGTTCTGTCCTAAGAATTTTGGGATGATTGCTATTTAAAATCTTACTTTGCATTAAGGGTCTGAAGTTTGGGTCAGTCTGTCTGTTTCACTGTCAATCAACATAACATCTCCTTTTTCATTTTCATCATTTTCTCAGAGATTTCACGTCATAGTGCCCTAATCACACTCTGTCACAAGATCCTGGATCTTAATCCATAGTACATTCTCATAGCTTTGCAAAACAACATGCTAAGATCTCTAAGTTATCATCCTGCTCTTCCACCTGTTTGCCAGTCCCAAAACTAGCAGAGTAATTGACACTCACACGTCTTTCTCTAGTCTTAGCTCCTCTAATTTGTACTTCAGTGTTTATCAGGAAATTGGCTGTCTGGCAAACTACCCATAATAGAGGCCAGACCTCTGTAGCAACAATTTGTTTTCCTTCTTTGCCACAGTGCTCCACGTGCATTCCTCTAAAAAGTGCATTAGAGCTGCTGGCCTTTTGAGAGTATCCCTTTAGGTGGTGGTCAACAATCATCTAACATATAGGCCACTCCTCCCCTGCACGGAGGTCACTGGCCAAGATGGGACTTCATTATACACCCTTTCCCCCAAGGCTAGGAAACTTATGTAAAAGTATTATATGGGTTATCCATTCCCACACCAAAGCAGGTGGCCAGTTTGGGTCACCCCCCACAAATGCTTTATTTCAAATGCCTTTTAATTTTTTAAATCTCCTGTCTGGCTCACCAACTGTTGGTTTGCAACCCTCTCATGAGTTTCTCAGTGTAATATGAAACCAGCTCCATATGAAGAGATCACAGTGAGATTGAAGAAAGAAGCAGGCCACTCCGGGTTGGTGGGGGCAGTTGTTTCTGTTTTGTTTTGTTTTATTTTATTTTATTTTAGTTGAAATATCGTCGACACAAAGTTTTATGCTAATTTCAGGTATTAGGTGGCAGTTTTAATCTGCAAAAAGAACTTACCTATGAGGCCTGACTTGAGTTGCAACAAGAGAAATGGATCTGCACATGCACTCAAAAACCCTTAAAAGTTTATAAAGAGGTTTTAAATGACTTAAGTTACATAAACCATGTACTTGTTTTGAGCACTACATCACTATTTCAATACTATTTTCCTAGAGCAAGCTCTAAGAACAAGAAAGGCAAGCAGAATCCACATTCCAAAAACAGTAGAGAGAGTGAAAAGCCTCCAGTTGCCTGGATTAACCTCAAGGGCTAATTTATGGCCACAATTTTTGATGGCCTTCCTCTACATTCTGGGTATACAACCCTCATAAGATATATGATTTGCAAATATTATCATCCCCATTCAATACCTTGCTGTTTCATTTCGTTGATGATTTCATTTGTTGTGAAGAAATTTTATTGTTTGACGTAATCCTTATTATTTATTTTTGCTTTTGTTGTCTTTGCTTTTGGAATCAGATCCAAAAGAAAAAAAAAAAAAAGCCATGAATTTGCAGAAGATGGCAGAGTAAGAGTATCTTAAGCTCATCTGTTACAATGATACCACTAAATAACACCAGGCTGGATTAAATAAACCAGACATTGACCCAAAGACAAAGAACAAACTCTTCCACAGCTAAATGTAAAGAGATCACATCGAAGAGGTAGGAAAAGCAGAGATGTGGTGAGAAGCCAAATGTACCCATGAGAATATCTGCAAGAAGGAGGGGCACAGTAGAAACGGAGAGGACCAGACCCCTGCATCAGGCACTCTAGGCATTGGGGACCTAAATGGGGCAGACAAAGATCCACAAAATTTGGACTGAAAAACAAGATGGACCTAATGATCAGGCTTAACACTTGGAAATTTACAAATGAGCAGGCTTGACTCTGGAAGAGACAGGAGGGTGGAGTACTTGCCCTTAAAAAGTTAACAACATAAGATCATGTCAATTGATGCAGAAGAAGCATTTGACAAAATACACTACTTTCTTGATTAAAACTCTTCAAAGGATAGGGATAGATGGAACACATATTAATATCATAAAAGCCATCTATGAAAAGCCCACAGTGAATGCAATTTTCAATGGGGAAAAACAGAGCTTTTCCCTAAGATCAGGAACATGACAGGGATGCCCACTCTCACAACTTTTGTTCAACATAGTACCAGAAGTCCTAGCTTCAGCAATCTGAAAACAAAAAAGAAAGAAATAAAAGGCATTTAAATTGGCAAAGAAGATGGATGTCAAACTCTCCTCACAAGTGACATGATACTTTATGTGGAAAACCAAAAGACTCCACCCCCAAATTACTAGAACTCATATGGCAAGTCAGCAGCAGGGCAGGATACAAAACCAATGCACAGAAATCAGTTGCATTTCTATACATTAACAATGTGCCTGAAGAAAAAGAAATTAAGAAATCAATTCAATTTACAATAGGACACAAAACCATAAGATACCTGGGAAGAAAACTACCCAAAAGGGTAAAGGATCAGTACTCTAAAGACTAGAACACTTATGAAAGAAATCAAGGAAGACACAGAGATGGAAAAACATTCCAGGTTCATGGATTGGAAGGAAAACATGGTGAAAATATCTACACTGTCCAGAACAATCTTCAATTTCAATGTTATCCCCTTCAAAATAACATCAACATATTTCAGAGTTGGAACAAACAATCCTAAAATTTGTGGAACCACAAAAGACCCATATTTGTGCCAATACCATGCTATCATTACCAGGGGAATGTTGAAAAAGAAGACCAAAACGGGGAGCATCACAATGCCTGACTTCAAGCTATATTATAAAGCTGTGTTCATCAAGACCAGATGGTATTGGCACAAAAACAGACACATGGATCAGTGAAACAGAATAGAGACCCCAGAAATGGACCCTCAACTCTCTGGCCAACTATTCTTTGACAAAGAAAGAAAGAACATCCAGTAGAAAAAAGGTAGTTTCTTCAACAAGTGGTGCTGGGAAAACTGGACAGCCACATGCAGAAGAATGAAACTGCATCATTCTCTTACACCATACAGAAAGATAAACTCAAAATACATGGAAGACCTCAATGTGAGAACATTGAAATCCATCAAAATCCTGGAGGAGAACATAGGTAATAACCTCTTCAACACAGCAACTTCTTTCAAGACAGGTCTCCAAAGGCAAGGGAAACAAAAGCAAAAATGAACTTTTGGGACTTCATCAAGATAAAAATATTTTACATAACAAAGGAAAGAGTCAACAAAACTAAGAGGCAATCCACAGAGTGGGAGAAGATATTTACAAATGACATTTCAGATAAAGGGCTGATATCCAAAATCTATAGAGAATTTCTCAAACTCAACACCCCTCCAAAAAAACCCCCAAATAATCCAGTCAAGAAATGGACAAAAGACATGAACAGACACTTCTGCAAAGAAGACATACAAATGGTTAACAGACATATGAAAAAATATTCACCATCACTAGCCATCAAGGAAATACAAATCAAAACCACAATGAGATACCACCTCACACCAGTTAGAATGGCCAAAATTAACATGACAGGAAACAAGTGTTGGTGAGCATGTGGATAAAGGGTAACCTGTTTGCACTGTTGCTGGGAATGCAGGCTGGTGCAATCACTCTGGAAAACATTATAGAGGTTCCTCAAGACATTAAAAATAGAGCTACCCTATGGCCCAGCAATTGCACTTTAGGTCATTAGCCCAAAGATACAAATGTAGTGAAAAGAAGGGCCATTTGATACTGATCATAGCAGCAATGTCCACAGTAGCAGAACCATGGAAGGAACTAAAATCCCTTCACCAAATGAATGGATAAAGAAGATGTGGTCCATTTATACAATGTTATATTACTCAGCCATCAGAAAGGATTAATACCCAACATTTGCATCAACATAGATGGGATTGGAAGAGATTATGCTGAGTGAAATAAGTCAAGCAGAGAAAGTCAATTATCATATGGTTTCACTTATTTGTGGAACACAAGGAATAGCATGGAGGACATTAGGAGAGGGAACGGGAAAATGAGGGCTGGGGGGAATCAGAGGGGGAAACAAATCATGAGAGACTCCAGATTCCAGGAACAAACTGATGGTTTTAGAGGGGAGGGGGTAGGGGTATGGGTTATCCCAGTGATGGGTATTAAGGAGGACACATATTGCAGGGAGCACTGGGTGTTAGAATGAATCATGAATCAATGAATCATGAAACACTACATCAAAAACTAATGATGTACTGTATGGTAACTAACATAATAAAAAGGTGGAACATGAACCCCAATATTCATAGCAGCAATGTCCACAATAGCCAAACTTCCAAAGGAACTGAAATGCCCTTCAACAGATGAATGGATAAAGAAGATGTGTTACATATATACAATAGGATATTACTCAACCATCAGAAAGGATGAATACCCACCATTTGCATGGATACCAATGGAAATGGATGGGATTATGCTAAGTGAAATAAGTCAAGCAGAGAACGACAATCACCACATGGTTTCACTCATATGTGGAACATAAGGAGGAGCATGGAGGACATTAGGAGAATGAAGGTAAAAATGAAGATGGGGAATCAGAGGGGGAGAGAAACCATGAGAGATTCTGGACTCAGGAAAAAAAAAAAAAAACTGAGGTTTACAGAAGGGAGGAGGGTGGAGGATGGGATAACCAGGAGATTGTTATTAAGGATAGCACTTGCAGTGGTAAACACTTATATACAACTAATGACTCATTGAACACTACATCAAAAAGTAAAGATGTATCATATGTTGGCTAGTTGAACATAAAAAAAGGAAGAAAGTTTGGGTCATTTTTTTGATCTACATTATTTTTAAGTCCCAGCAGACACTATCTTTATGCTCTCTCTATATATACTGTTAAAGTTGTCAGGTGCCATCTTTTTTGTTTGTTCATTTGTTATCCTCAGCAGGTACCAGAGCACCAATATCTCCCAGATGGAAGCTTGTAAATATATCTGGCGCACCAGGTTTATGTCTGATGCCCTAGTATGGTCCAGCATTCCTTATGCATTCAGTCCCACATAACTGTATGTATTTGCATGCTTTAAAATTTGTTAGCCTCAATCAGGCTAAATCTATGTGATGACTGTGATCCCCCTTTTGGGGGTAGGCAGAAAGGCGGGCAGAGAGAAAGGGGGAAGCAGGCTCCTTGTTGAGCAGAGAGCCCGATATGGGTCTCGATCCCAGGACCCTGAGATCATGACCTGAGCCGAAGGCAGAGGCCTCAACCCACTGAGCCACCAAGTGCCCCATTGCACACTCTTTCTTAAAAGATTTTATTTATGTATTTGACAGACAGATAGAGATCACAAGTAGGCAGAGAGGCAGGCAGAGAGAGAGAGGGAAACAGGCTCTCTGCTCAGCAGAGAGCCTGATGTGGGGCTCAATCCCAGGACCCTGAGATAATGACCTGAGCCAAAGGCAGAGGCTTAACCCACTGAGCCACCCAGACATCCCAGTTCTTGCACACTCTTAACAACTGGCAGCTATTAAAGTAAAGTAGGCAGCTTTCGGAGTCATAAAGGTTAAATATATAACAAACAACTAGGATACATTGTACAAGAAGGTGTACCACCAATTCAGGTTACTCCTTCAAGCCTGAGAGAGGTGGCTATTTTATTGAATACATAGAAACAGAGAGAGACAAAATGAAGTGATAAAGGAATCTGTTTCACATTAAATAAAAGGATAAAATCTCAGGGAAAAAACCTTCATGAAACAGATTAGAAATTTTGAAAATTAATAAAGGAAAAACCTCATTGGAGTGGAGCTAGGATACTAGAAGGCAAGGTTGCAAGGGGAGATAGTACCACTCAATGTCAGTCTCAGGAAGAATTGTCAATTACAAACTTCAACAGAAGAATCTTCAACAGGAAAGAATCAACAATTATAAGTCCCAACAAAGAAAGGTGTACATTGCATCTCCTATAAGAATTTGACTACTCCTGCAACTCGGCCAATAAGAAATCATCATCACTCTGATCTCTTGCTTTTCTCCTATGGACTTTCATTCAAAATACCCTCTACAAATATCTCATTCATTTGTTGGACTTGACTGTGGTTTTGCCAAAGATTGCATGTCTCAAATAAGAGAATCTGAGGTGATATAGAGGAAGATAGACCTTGGGGGGGCACCTCCCAGCAATCAGTAGAGTAGTAGAGCACAAAATTGGAACTTTTAGAAGTCTGCTCCACTGAGGGACATCACTCCAGAGACTAAATGAGTGGTTGAGCCCTTGCTGGGACAGTGTGGTCTCAGGTCCCTTGGGGTTACAGCAAGACTGGGGGTCCCAGGTATTGGAAGCCAGATGCAGAGACAGAGACAAAGAATGGGGTCTTAGCTTGCGGTTTCCACCAACTGTGTTTCCCAGCAGAGTCAGGCCACTGCTCTTCGAGCAGGGATTCCACAAGTGGCAGATCTGGGGAGATGCCCCCTTCCTCCACCAGGAAGAGCAGTGCAGGAGTGTGCTTCAGGAATTGGCTGATTTTGGAGACTCCAAAGTGTCTGTGTCCTAGAGATAGAAACGCTTGGTCACAGACTGGGTGAGCACAGGACATGACCAGAGACCAGGGAGACAGGAGTTATTGACTGCTTTTCTCTGAGGGTGCAAGGGGGACCCTGAGCACTGGGCTCCACTGGGCCAGAGATTGGGAGGCTGCCATCTTAATTCTCCTCCTCCAAAACTGTACAGAAATTGTTCAGTGAACAAAAGCTACTGAGAGTAAAACCGAGCAGATTACTTAGCCTGGCCCCTGGCAAGGGCAGTGCAATTCTCTCTGGGGCAAAAACATTTGAGAATCACTGCAACAGGCCCCTCCCCCAGAAAATCACCAAGAACCTCCAGCCAAGACCAAGTTCACTGAACTCCAGAGCAAGGGGAATGCAGCACATAGAATTCCTGTTTTTTTCCCCCATGATTCTTTAGTCTTTCAAAGTTAATTATTTTAAATTTTATTTTGTCTTAATCTATTTTTTTAAATTTTCCTCTCTCCTATTTTAACCTTTTAAAAATATTTTATCAATACCTTTTTAAAAACCATTTTAAATTTTCATTGTTATAGTCATATTCTATCCCTTCATTGTGTTTAACCTTATTTTTTGTATACATATGTTTTTTTCTTTATAATCTATTACAGTTCCTGCTAATAGATCAAAATATATCCTAAATCTAGCATATGTCTTTGTTCTAGTCTCCTTCTGATCATATTCTCTCTTTTTGTTTCTTTTTTCAACCAACTTCTTATCTTTCTTTTTAGAATCTTTTTAAATTTTTATCTTTATGTCATATTTCATTCCTTCATCATGTTTACCCTTATTTTTGTATATATATATAAATTTTGCTTTCTTTAAAATTGGGGGAGGTAGTTTCTTCTAATAGGCCAAAATAAACCCAAAATCAAGTGTGTGTCTCTGTTCTAATCATATATATGTATGTGTGTGTGTATATATGAGAGTTTTTTTCTTCTCCTTTCTTCTCCCAGCTTCAGGGCTCTTCTGATTTGGTTAGTGTATATTTTTCTGTGGTCATTGCTGCACTTGTAGTATTTTTGTTCTCTCACTTGTCTATTCTTATCTGGATAAAATGACAAGGGATAAAATTTCACCTCAAAAAAAAAAAAAAAAAAGAACAAGAGGCAGTATCAATGGCTAGGGACCTAATCAATAGGGACATTAATATTATGTCAGAACCAAAGTTCAAAATGATGATTATCAAGATGCTTGCTGAGCTTGAAAAAAGCATAGAAGATACTAGAGAAACCCTTTCTGGAGAAATAAAAATGTTTTCTGGAAAAAGAAAAGAATTTAAATCTAACCAGGTTGAAATTTTTAAAAAAGCTATTAATGTGGTGCAATAAAAAATGGAAGCTCTTGGGAAGGGGGCAAGATGGCGGAGAAGTTAGAAGACCTGTTTCAACCATTCCTCTAAAGTGAGCTAAATATTTACCAGAACACTCTGAACACCCAGAAAACCACCCTGAAATCTATGGGGGCAGAAGACATCAGTGGAGAGGTAGAGTGGGAATGTTTGGACTGTTATGGGAGGACAAACAGAAGGGGGAGTGAGCCACCAGAAGTGACTCATTGGAAAGTAATACCCCAACATGAAAGTGCCCTGTGATTGGGGACCAGTGTTAACTTGGAGTCTGGTTAAAAGCACTCAAAAAGAGCACAAGATCTTGAGGAGCAACTGGTGGAATTGGGCGGTCATGGGCAGGGGCCTAAGCCCATGTTCCCAGGATGGCCACTGTTGACAACCACTGATGCCAGAGAGAGTGCAACAGAGCCTCCAGTCTGTATTTCCTGAGCCCAGGCTTTCTACTGCTTTCACCACTGCTTGGCTGGGAGCACTACTTCTCATGCATGAGAGAGCCTGGTCTGGGTGCTAGCCAGTAGTCTCTAGGACTGCTGCCTTCTGTGACCGGCCAAGGGTCTGAACATACACAGCCCCTGCCTGAGATAAACCAACATGCTCTCTGGTCAGGATCCCTCAGTGACAGCCTTCCACAAAGTGTGATACTGCGGGGTCAGAGTGCACCCAATGTGGGGCTGGACACCAGAGAGTAGTCCCAACAAAGGCAGTCACCAGAAGCCGGCATCCTGGACCAATATCACTTGCAGTTTTAGTGGCACAGGGGTGCAGAGACAAGCCAGGGCCGTGGAGGATCACCAAGATGGTGGCTGGGCATGTGCACCACCTGTGGGAGGTTGTGCTGTCCAGAAGAGTTTGGAGAGGGGGAGTGAGTCAGTGTGTTCTGGAACACCCAGAGGGGAGCAGAGGAAGGCTTCCCTATGAGTTGGAGGTCTGGGGGCAGACAATTTGCTTTCCTCTAAATCTCAGAAAAGCCTCAAAAAGCAGCCAATGAACAGAAACCTCCAGAGAACAAAAGCCTGAAAAAACTTGTTTCCACAGAGCCCAGCCCCTTGATTATCTACAGGGTGACTCAACCAAAGCAACACTGACTGAAAAACAATGCATCAGGCCCTTCCCACAGAAGACAAGCCAAAAGAATGAGAGGAAAACCTCCACAGGGTCCCGATAAAACTGTAAAACCCCAACATCAGGGAAAACAATATATTAAGTTCATGGTATTGCCCTAAAACCTGTATATTGCATAGATAAAACTTTTTTTTTTTTTAATTCACTCTCACAACTCTTGTTCTTTTAATTTTTTTAACCTACTTACAATTACATCTAGAGGCTAAATGCAACATATTCCATAATAACTTTTAAACTTGAACTTTTTATACATATATCTGTGTTTCTTTTTCTTTTTCCTTTCTTTTTTTTTAATATACATATAGATACAAGTTTCAAGGTAATCCTCGTTCCCTATTCCATACCCCTATATAAACCAGTTTTAATTTCCCTTTATCTCTGGAAAGTTGAGTCCTTTAACAAAGATATCAAGATACACACAGGATAAACCAAAATTAGCTTCCTCATCCACATCCAGGATTTATAACCCCCCTCCCATCTTATTCTTCTGTCAGTGTTTCTGTGTATTTGATTTTGTTCTGGTATTATACAAATCCTCTTCTTGGGGTTCATTTTGGCTGGGTTCTTTTTTTTTTTTTTTTCCTTATTTACTTTCGTCAGTCTTTTTGTTTGTTAATTTTTGCTTATATATCTTATAAGTCTTACTGCAGGTGCTCATTTTGGCTTTTTTTTCTCTTTATCTCTCTTTCTCTTTTTTTACTTTTTTCCTTTCATTTTGGTGGTGACTTTCAATTGCTCAGAAGCATTGAAGGGTGCACCTTACCTGGATCATGGTAGATATATTCAGTTATACATCCTCTCAACCACCTCTCACCAAAATGACTAGGAAAACAAACACCCAACAGAGGAAAAATATACAGACTATGCCCTCTCCACAGAACTATTGGATATGGATATAAACAGTATGCCAGAAAGGGAATTTAGCATAACAATTATCCAGCCAATAACTAGGTTGAAGAAAACCATTAGTGGCAACATAGAATCTCTAAGGGTGGAAGTGAAAGTCAATCTGGGAGAAGTTAAAAATACTATCAATGAGAGCGAAACCAATCTAAATACACTAACAGTTAGGGTAACCAAGGAAGAAGATAGAATCAATGATCTACAGGACAAACTGATAAAGAAGAAGGATCAGGAGGAGGCCTGGAAAAAACAGCTTAGAAGCTATGAAAACAAAATTAGGGAAATAACTTACTCCATGAAACATTCCAATGTAAGATTATCAGGATCCCTGAGGGGGTGGAGAAAGACAGAAGAATAGAAGATATAGCTGAAAAAAAATTGGATTAAAATTTCCCCAGTAGAACAAGTGTTCCTGTCCTAGAGCCAGAAAGGTCACTCTCCAACATCACCAGATACAGAAAGACATCCAGACTCTTGAATGCAAAATTCACAAATGATAATTTTAGACAGGTCTTAAGGGCAACTAGGAGGAAGAGATTTCTTACATACATAAGAAGGTCCACAAGAATAGCGTCAGACCTGTCCACAGAAACCTGGCAAGTCAGAAAGGGCTAGCAAGACATATTCAGTACACTAAATAAGAAGATAATGTAGCCAAGAATACTTTATCCAGCAAGTCTGACATTCAAAATGGATGGAAAGATAAAGAGCTTCTAAGACCAGCAAGGTTTCAAAGAGTATGGACCACAAAGCTGGCACTACAAGAAATATTCAGAGGCGTTCTATAAAAGAAGAAAGAACCCAAGAGTGACATTGAACAGAAATTTGCAGGGACAATCTATAGATACAAGGATATCACAAGAAACATCATGTCAATAAAAATGTATCTTTCAATAATCACTCTCAATGTGAATAGCCTAAATGGTCCCATAAAAATGCATAGGGTTGCAGATTGGATAAAACACAGGACCCATCCATATGCTATCTGCAAGAGACCCATCTGGAACCTAAAGATGGATCCAGACTGAAAGTGAAGGGATCGAGAAGCATCTTTCATGTCAACGGGCCTCAAAAGAAGGCTGGGATAGTGATTCTCATATCAGATAAATTAGATTTTAATCTAAAGACTGTAGTCAGAGATACAGAAGGACATAACGTCTTTTTTAAAGGGTCTATCCACTAAGAATATCTAACAATTGTAAATATTTATGCCCCCAATATGGGAGCAACAAATTACATAAGACAACTGTTAAGATAAAGAGTCATATTGATATGAACACATTAATTGTAGGTGATCTTAACACTCCCCTCTCAGTAGTAGACAAATCATCCAAGCAGAAAATCAATAAAGAAACAAGAGCTTTGAGTAACACATTGGACCAGATGGAGATATATATATATATATATATATATATATATATATATATATATATATATATATATATATATATATATATATATAAAAGCATAGATATATACAGAACATTGCATCCTAAAACAACAGAATACTCATTCTTCTCGAGTGTACATGGAACTTCCTCCAGAATAGAACACACTGGATCACAAATCAGTGCTCTACTGATACCAAAAGATTGAGATTATTCCCTGCATATTCTCACACCACAATGCTTTGAAACTGGAATTCAGCCACAAGAAAAAGATCAGAAGGAATTCAAACACCTGGAAGCTAAAGATCACCTTGCTTAAGAACACTTGGATCAACCAGGAAGTCAAATAACTTAAACAGTTCATGGAAAACAATGAAAATGAAGACACATAGGTCTAAAACCTATGGGAATATAGCTAAGGCAGTCCTAAGGGGGGAAATAGATAGCCATCCAAGCCTCACTCAAAAAAACTGAAAATGCCCCAAGCACCAGTTCTCTTTAAACCTTAAAGAACTGGAAAATCAACAACAATTTAAGCCAACCCCAAGACAAGACAAGAAGAGAAATAATAAAGATTAGAGCAGAAACTAGAGATACAGTGAAACACACCAACAAAATTAGGAGCTGATTCTTTGAAAAAATCAATAAGATTGATAAACCATTGGCCAAACTAATCTAAAAGAAAGGAGAGAGGACTCAAATTAATAAAATTATGAATGAAACAGGAGAGATCACATTAACACCAAGGAAATAGAAGCAATCATCAGAAATTATTATCAACAGTTATATGCCAAAAAAGTTAAGCAACATAGAAGAAATGGATGCATTTCTGGAAATCTATAAACTTCCAAGACTGAATTAAGAAGAAATTGACAACCTGAATAAACCAATATCTAGTAATGAGATTGAAGCAATGATCAAAAACCTCCCAAGAAACAAGAGCCCAGGACCTGATGGATTCCCTGGAGAATTAAACCAAACATTCAAAGAAGAAAAATACTAATTACCCTGAAGCTGTTTCAAAAAATAGAAAAAGAAGGCAAACTTCCAGATTCTTTATGAAGCCAGCATTACCCTGATCCCCAAACCAGGCAAACATCCCATCAAAAAGGAGAATTTCAGACCAGTATCCCTGATGAATATGGATGCAAAGATTCTCAACAGGAATCTAGCTAATAGGATCCACAGTACATTAAAATGATAATCCACCATGACCAGGTGGGATTTATCCATGGGTTGCAAGGGTGGTTCAACATTTGCAAATTAACCAAGGTGATAGAATAAATCAATAAGAGAAGAGAGAATAACCACATGGTCTTCTCTTAATTCATGCAGAAAAAAACAGTTGACAAAATACAGTATCCATTCCTAATCAAATGCACCAAAGGATAGGGATAGAAGAAATATTCCTCAACTTCATAAAATCTATCTATGGAGAAACCACAGCAAATATCATCCTCAATGGGGAAAAGCTGACAGCCTTCCCTTTGAGATCAGGAACATGACAAGGATGCCCACAGTCACCACTCTTGTTCAACATAGTATTAGAAGTCCTAGCAACAGCAATCAGACAACAAAAAGAAATACAAGGTGTTCCAACTGACAAAGAGAAGTCAAACTCTCTTTGCAGGTGAGAAGATTCATTATATGGAAAACCTAAAAGATTCCACCCCTAAACTTCTAGAACTCATACAGCAAATCAGTAATGAGGCAGGATACAAGATCGATGTACAGAAATCAGTTGCTTTCTTATACACTAACAATGAGAATATAGAAAGGGAAATTAGAGAATCAATTCCATTTACTATAGCTCCAAGAACCATAAGATACCTGGGGATAAACCTAACCAAAAAGGTAAAGGATCTGTACCCGAGAAACTACAGAACACTTATGAAAGAAATTAAAGAAGACACAAAAAACTGGAAGAACATTCCATGCTCATGAATAAGAAGAATAAACATTGTTAAAATGTCTATAGTGCCCAGAGCAATCTGTACCTTGAATGCCACCCTAATCAAAATTCCACTGGCATTTTTCAAAGTGCTGGAACAAGCAATCCTAAAATTTGTATGGAGCCAGAAAAGACCCTGAATTGTGAAGGAAATGTTGGAAAAGAAAAACAAAACTGGGGGTGTCACAATGCCTGACCTCAAGCTTTAGTACAAAGCTGTGATCACGGAGACAGCATGGTACTGACACAAAAACAGACACATAAACCAGTGGAACAGAGTAGAGAGCCCAGATATGAACCCACAATTCTATGGTTAAATAGTCTTCAATATAGCTGGAAAAAATATCTGATGGAAAAAAGGAAAGTCTCTTCAATAAATTGTGGTGGGATAATTGAAAAGCTATGTGTAGAAGAATGAAACTTGACCATTCTCTAAAACCGTACACAAAGATAAACTCGAAATGGATGGGAGACCTCAAAGTGAGGCAGGAATCTATCAAAATCGTAGAGGACAACATAAGCAGTAAACTTTTTGACATTGGCAACATCAACTTCTATCAAGACATGTTTCCAAACACAAAGAAAACAAAAGTGGAAACGAACTTTTCTAATTTCAAGATCAAGCATTCAGCACAGCAAAGAAAGCAGTCAACAAAACAAAGAGGCAACCACGGAATGGGAGCAGATATTTGCAAAAGGACACTACAGGCAAAAGGCTGATATCCAAGATCTATAAAGAACTCCTCAAACTCAACACACACAAAACAGATAATCATATCAAAAAATGGACAGAAAACATGAACAAACATTCTCTAAATAAGATATACAAATGGCTAACAGACACATGGGAAAAAAAAATGTTCATCTTCATTAACCATCAGGGAGATTCAAATGAAAACCACATTGAGATACCACCTTTCACCAGTTTAAAAAAACCAAAATTAACAAGAAAGTAAATAACAAGTGTTGGAGAGGATGTGGAGAAAGGGGAACTCTCTTACGCTGCTGGTGGGAATGCAAGTTGGTGCAGCAACTTTGGAAAACAATGTGGAGATTCCTCAAAAAATTAAAAATAGAGTTACCCTATGACCATGCAATTGAACTACTTGGTATTCACCCCAAAGATACAGATGTAGTGAAAAGAAGGATCATTTGTACCCCAATGTTCCTACTAGCAATGGCCACAATCGCCAAACTGTGGAAAGATCCAAGATGTCCTTCAACAGATGAATGGATAAAGAGGATATGGTCTATACATACAATGGAATATTATGCCTCCATCAGAAGGGATGAATACCCAACTTTTGTATTGACATGGGCAGGGCTGGAAGAGATTATACTGAGTGAAATAAGTCAAGCAGAGTCAATTATTATATAGTTTCACTTACTTGTGTAGCATAAGGAATAACACGGAGGACATTAGAAGAAGGAAATGAAAAGTGAATTGGGAGAAATCAGAGTGGGAGATGAAACATGAGAGGTTTTGGACTCTGAAAAACAAATTGAGGGTATTGGAGGGTATGCTGGGGGATTAGGAGAGCCTAGTGGTGGGTATTAAGGAAGACACGTATTGCATGGAGCACTGGGTGTGGTGCATAAACAATGAATCTTGGAACACTGAAAAAGTAAATTTAAATTAAAAAGAAAAATAATCTCAAGAAAAGTAAAAAAGAAAGCTCTTACAGCTCAGATAAATGAGGCAGAAGAGAGAATTAGTGATATAGAAGACCAAATGGTGGAGAATAAAGAAGCTGAAAGAAAAGAGAAAACAACTACTGGACCATGAGGGGAGAATTAGAGATGTGATACCATATAATGAAAAAATGTTAGAACAGTTGGGATCTCAGAAGAAGAAGGGGGTGCAGGAGGTATATTGGAGCAAATTATAAAGCATCAAAATACAGGAAGCACAGAGCCCCCCCACCAAATTCAATAAAAGTAGGTCCACACCTGTCAACTAATAGCAAAATTACAAGTCTCACTTACAGAGAGAAAATTGTGAAAGCAGCTAGAGACAGGAAGTCTGTACCATACAATGGTAGAAATATTAGATTGGCAGCAAACATATCTACAAAGACCTGGGAGGCCAGAAAGACTGGCATGATATATTCAGAACACAAAATGAGAAAAATATGTAGCCAATAATACTATATCCAGCTAGGCTATCATTGAAAATAGAAGGAGAGCTAAAGAGCTTCCAGGACAAACAAAATCTAAAAGAATTTGCTAACACCAAACCAGCCCTACAGGAAATACTGAAAGGGGTCCTCTAAGGGAACCTAAAAATAAAAGACCAGAAAGGAACAGAAGCAATATGCAGTAACATACAATACAGGCAATACAATGGTACTAAATTATTATCTTTTAATAGTTACCCTGAATGTAAATGGGTTAAATTCCCCAATCAAAAGACACAGGGTATCAGAATAGATTAAAAACAAAAACGGTGCTGGGGAACAAGATGGTGGAGAAATAGGAGAGGCTGTTTCAACCAGTCCCCTAAAATGAGCTGATTATTCACCAGAACACTCTGAACACCCATGAAATCAGCCTGAGATGTAGGATTATACACTTCTGGATCTCTGTGGGTCCAGAAGATGCCAGTGGTGAGGTAAAGCAGTGGGGTTTGAATAATCAATTGATATATTGGACTGATATCAGAGGATAAACAGAAGGGGGAGGGAGCCACCAGAAGTCAACCATTGGAAAGTAATACTCCATGTACATAATGAGAGTGCCCTGTGACTGGGCACCAGCATTACTTGGAGTCTGGTTAAAATCACTCAAAAAGAGCAAAAGATCTTAAGAAGAAACTGGTGGAATCAGGCAGTCATGGGCACGGGTTTAAGCCCATGGACCCAGGACAGCCACTGCTGGTGCTGTGCCAGAGAGTGCAGCGAAGCATCCAGGCAATGGTCCCTGAACCTCTGGCATATGAGAGTCTGGGTGGATGCCAGCCGGTGCTCTCTAGAACCACAGACTTCTGCACCCTGCAAGAGGCTGTGTGGCTGGGACCAAGCTGGGCTCCACACCTTCCCTTGAGAGAGGCCCATGCAGGTGCTAGCAGTGATCTCTAGGTCTGGCCGAGAGGCTGAACACTCCCAGCTCCAGCTGGCCAACAGGAAAATCTCAGTGCTCTGTCTCTGGTTGGGATCTCTCTGGTGGTCTGGACCTGTCCAGACAGCAGCCCCACAAAGGCAGCCACTGGAAGTAAGCTCCCTGGACCAATATTGCTCAAGGTTTTGGTAGCACCAGGGTGCAGAAACAAGCAGGAGCTCCTGCAACCCCAGAGATGGTGGCTAAGGATGTGTTCTGCTGGTGGGAGGTGGCAGGGAGGGAATCTGTGTACTCTGGACCACCCAGAGGGGAACAGACTGAAGCTTCTCTCTGAGACAAATGTCTGGGTGCAGTGTGCTTTCCTCTAAACCTTGGAAGAACCACCAAAATTCACCAAGTGGGGAGGGGAGGAAACTCCCAAGAACAAAAGCCTGAAAAACCGATTTCCTCAGAGCCCAGCCACTTGATAGAGGGCAGGAGAACTCAACTGAAGCAAGACTGCCTGAAAAACAATGTGGCAGACCCCTCCCCCAGAAAGCCAGGCCCCAAAACCAAAACAAAATAAAACAAAAACAAAAACAAAAAATGAGAGTACAACCACCATAGGATCCCCGTAAAACTGCAAAACCCCAATATCAGGGGAAAAGAAGTTATTAAGCTCCCAATTTTGACCCAAAATCTGTATACATCATAAATACAACTTTTATTTTTAATTCGTTCCCACTATTCTTGTTCTTTTTAATTTTTTAAACTTTTTTAACTTATTTACCATCACAACAAGAGGTTCAATACAACAAATTCTGTAATAACCTTTTAACTTGAACTTTCTTCATACATATACCTGTGTTTTTCTTATGCTTTTCTATTTTCTATTTTTTATTATTTTTTTAAAGATTTTATTTCTTTATTTGACAGAGAGAGAGAGAGACATCACAAGTAGGCAGAGAGACAGGCGGGGACGGGGGAAGCAGGCTCCCACTGAGCAGAGAGCCTGATGTGGAGTTTGATCCCAGAACCCTGAGATCACGACCTGAGCCGAAGGCAGAGGCTTCAACCCACTGAGCCACTCAGGTGCCCCTATTTTTTAATATTCATAAAGAGATAAGCTTCAAGGTTATCATCTTTCCCTAATTTTTTTAATCATTTTTTTTAATCATCTTTTCCCCATCTTTCCCCTTTATATAAACCAGTTTTAATCCCCTTTTATCTCTGGAAAGTTGAGTCCTTTAACAAAGATATCAAGATACAACCCGGAGGAATCAAAATAATCTTCCTCGCCCACACTGAGGATTTATAACCACCCTCCCACCTTTTTCTTCTGCCATTGTTTCTGTGTATTTGTTTTTGTTCTGGTATCATATGAATCTTATACTTGGAGTTCATTTTGGCTTGGTTCTTTTTTTCTTGTGATTTACTTTGTCGGTCTTCTTGTTTGTCCATTTTTGTTTATATACCTTAGAAATCTTATCTTTGGGGCTCATTCTGGCTGGGTTTTCTCTCTCTCTCTCTTTCTTTTTCCTGTCTCTCTCTGTCTCTCTTATTTTTCTCTTTTCTTTCTTTTTGGTGAGGACCCCTGATTATTCAGAAGAATTCCAGGACACATCCACTAGCCATCTCTTATCAAAATAAGTAGGATGAGGAATGCCCAACAGAGGAAAAGTTCAGAGACTGTGTCCTCTCCATGAGAGCTATTAGATATGGTAATAAACAGCATGTCGGGAAGGGAATTCAGGGTAACAATTATCCAAGCAATGGCTAGGTTGGAGAAAACCATTAATGACAACATGGATTCGATTAAGGAAGAAGTGAAAGCCACCAGGGAAGAAGTTAAAAAATGCTATCAATAGGTTCCAATATAATCTAAATTCTCTAACACCTAGGGTAAGAGAGGCAGAAGATAGAATTAGTGATCCAGAGGACAAACTGATAGAGAAAAATGATCAGGAGGAGGCCTGAAACAAACAGCTTAGAAGTCAAGAAAACAGAATTAGGGAAATAAATGACACCATGAAATGTTCCAATGTCAGAATTATTGTGATCCCTGAGGGGGAGGAGAAATAAATAAGACTAGAGGATATTGTTGAAAAAATTCTCCATGAAAATTTTCCCAATCGGGGGAATGGAACCAGAGTTCATGCCCTAAAGGCAGAAAGGGCACCCCTAAGATCATAGAATCTAGAATGACCTCCAAACACCTCATTGTGAAACAGGAATCATAATTTTAGACAGAAGCTCTGGAGAGCAGTGAGAGGGAAGAGATTGCTTAAGTACAGAGGAAAGCCCATCAGAATAATATCAGACCTGTCCACAGAAACCTGGCAAGCCAGAAAGGACTGCCAAGATGTATTCATTCACTAAATGAGAAGAACATGCAGCCAATAATACTTTATCCAGCAAGACTGACATTCATAATGGATGGAAAGATAAAGAGCTTCCAAGACCAAGGTTTAAAAGAGTATGTGACCACCAAGCTGGCACTACAGGAAATATTAAGGGGGGGGGGTTCTATAAAAGAGAAAAAATCCAAGAGTGTCATAGAACAGAAAGTTATGGAGATAATCTATAGAAACAAGGGCTTCACAGGCAACATGATGTCAATAAAAACGTATCTCTCAAAATCACTCTCAACTTGAATAGCCTAAACCCTCCCATAAAATGTCACAGTGTTGCAGGTTGGATAAGATGACAGGACCCATCCATATGTTGCCTACAACAGAACTATTTTGAACCTAAGGACACATCCAGACTGAAAGTGAAAGGATGGAGAATCATCTTTCATGCCAATGGGCCTCAAAAGAAGGCTGGGTAGGGATTCTCCTATCAGATAAATTAGATTCTAAGTTAAGACTGTACTCAGAGATAAAGAAGGACACTACATCATTCTTAGAGGGTCTACCTACCAAGAAGATCTAACAATTGTAAATATTTATGCCCCCAATTCTGGAGCAGCCAACTATATAAGACAATTGTTAATCAAGATACTGGTCATACTGACATGAATACTGACATGAATCAGTAGTCATACTGACATGAATACATTAATAGTAGGGGATTTTAACACACCACTCTCAGTAATAGACAAATAATCCAAACAGAAAATCAATAAAGAAACAAGAGTATTGAATGACACATTGGACCAGATGGACCTCATAGGTATATACAGAACATTCCACTGTAAAACAATAGAATACTCATTCTTCTCGAGAACACATGTAACTTTCTCCTGAATAGACCACATACTGGGTCACACATCAATGCTCAACTGATACCAAAAGATTGAGATTATCCCCTGCATATTCGCAGACCACAGTGTTTTGAAACTGGAACTCAACCACAAGAAAAAGTTCATAAGGAACTCAAACACTTGGAAGCTAAAGACCACCATGTTTAAGAATGTTTGGATCAATCAAGAATCAAAGAACTTAAACAATTCATGAACACCAAAGAGAATGAAGTGACTTCATTCCAAAACCTAGGGGATACAGCAAAGGTGGTCCTACAGGGGGAATACATAGCCATCCAAGCCTCCCTTAAAAAATTTAAGAATCCAGAATACACCAGTTATCTTTACACTTAAAAAACTGGAAAATGAACAACCAATTAAGCCAACCACACACACAAGAGGGGAAATAATCAAGATTGAAGCAGAGATCAAGGAGAAAGAAACTAGAGATTCAGTAGAAAACATCAACAAAACTAGAATCTGGTTTTTTGAAAGAATCAATAAGATTGATAAACCATTGGCCGAACTAATCCAAAAGAAAAGAGAGAGGACCCAAAATAGTAAAAAAATGAATGAAAAGGAGAGATCACGACTAACTCCAAGGAAATAGAAACAATCATCAAAAATTATTATTAAGCAAACTAGATGAAATGAATGCATTCCTGGAAACCTACAAACTTCCAAGACTGAATCAGGAGGAAATTGATAACTTGAATAGACCAATACCTAGTAACAAGATTGAAGCAGTGATCAAAAACCTCCCAAAAAACAGGAGCCAAAGACCTGAAGGATTTCCAGGAGAATTAAATCAAACATTCAAAGAAGAAATAATACCTATTTTCCTGAAGCTGTTTCAAAAAATAGAAACAGAAGGAAAACTTCCAGACTCTTTTTATAAAGACAGCATTACCCTGATCCTTAAACCAGGCAAAGATCCCACCAAAAAGAATTTCAGAGCAGTATCCCTGATGAATATGGATGCTAAGATTCTCAACAAGATCCTAGCTAATAGGCTCCAACAGTATATTAAAAAGATTATCCACCATGACTGGGTGGGATTTACCATGGGATGCAGGGGTGGTTCCACATTCCCAAATCAATCAATGTGACAGAACAAATCAATAAGACAAGACAGGAGAACACATGGTCCTCTCAATCGATGGAGACAAAGCAGTTGGCAAGATAGGATTCAGTCTTGACTAAAATGCTTCTAAGTATAGGCATAGAGGGAACATTCCTCAATTTCATAAAATCTGTTTATGAAAAACCCACAGCAAGTATCATCCTCAATGGGGAAAAAGCTGACAGCCTTCCCTTTGAGATCAGGAACACAACAAGGATGCCCATACTCACCACTCTTGTTCAACATAGTATTAGAAGTTCTGGGGGAGCCTGGGTGGCTCAGCAGATTGAGCCTCTGCCTTTGGCTCAGATCATGATCTCAGGGACCTGGGATTGAGCCAGGTCCTCTGGGCTCTCTGCTCAGCAGGGACCCTGGTTCCCCTCTTCTCTCTCTGCCTGCCTCTCTGCCTACTTGTGATCTCTCTGTGAATAAATAAATAAAATCTTTTTTAAAAAATTCTAGCAATAGCAATCAGAAAACAAAGAGAAATAAAAGGTATTCAGATTGGCAATGAAGAAGTCAAACTCTCTCTCCTTGCAGATGACATGACACTTCATATGTAAAACCCAAGAATTCCACCCTTCAACTATAAGAACACATACAGCAATTCAGTAATGTGGAAGGATACAAAATCAATGTACAAAAATCAGTTGATTTCTTATACACTAACAGTGAAAATACAGAAAGGGAAATTAGAGAATCTATTCCATTTACTACAGCATCAAGAACCATAAGATACCTGGGAATAAACCTAACCAAAGAGGTATAGAACCTGAACTCAAGGAACTACAGAACACTCATGAAAGTAATTGAAGAAGACACAAAACGATGGAAGACCATTCCATGTTCATGGATCAGAAGAATAAACATTGTTAAAATGTCTATATTGCCTAGAGCAATCTATACTTTCACTGCCATTGCGATCAAAATTCCACTGGCATTTTTCAAAGAGCTGGGACAGACAATGCTCAAATTTGTATGGAACCAGAAGAGATCCCAAATTGCTAAGGAAATATTGGAAATTAAAAGCAAAACGGGGGGCATCACATTCCCTGTCTTCAAGCTTTACTACAAAGCTCTGATCACCAAGATGGCATGGTACTGGCACAAAAACAGGCACATAGACCACTGGAACAGAGTATAGAGCCCAGATATGGACCCTCAACTTTATGGTCAAATAATCTTTGACAAAGCAGGAAAATATATACAGTGGAAAAAAAGTCTCTTCAATATATGGTGCTGGGAAAATTGGACAGCTACATGTAGAAGAATGAAACTTTACCATTCTCTTACACCATACACAGAGATAAACTGAAATGGATAAAATACCTCAACATGAGGCAGGATTCCATCAGAATCCTAGAGGAGAGCATAGACAGTAACCTGCTCAACATCGGCTAGAGCAAATTCTTTCAAGATATATCTCCAAAGGCAAAGGAAACAAAAGAGAAAATGAACTTTTGGGACTTCATCAATATCAAAAGCTTCTGCACAGCAAAGGAAACAGTCAACAAAACCAAGAAGCAGCCCAAGGAATGGGAGAAGATATTCGCAAATGACAATAGAGACAAAGGGCTGACCTCCAAGATCTCTAAAGAACTCCTCAAACTCAACACACACAAATCAGATAATCATGTCAAAAAAAATGGACAGAAGACGTGAACAGACACTTTCTGAAAGGAGACATACGAATGGCTAACAGACACATGAAAAAATGTTCATCATCACTAGCCATCAGGGAAATTCAAATGAAAACCACATTGAGTTACCACCTCACACCACTTAGAATGGGCAAAATGAACAAGACAGTAAACAACATATGTTGGAGAGAATGTGGAGAAAGGGGAACCCTCTTACACTGTTGGTGGGAATGCGAGTTGGTGCAGCCACTTGGGAAACAGTGTGGAGATTCCTTTAGAAATTAAAATATAGCTTCCCTATGACCCTGAAATTGCCCTATTGGATATTTACTCCAAAGATACAGATGTAGTGAAAAGAAGGGCCATCTGTTCCCCAAAGACCATAGCAGCAATTGCCACAGTTGCCAAACTGTGGAAAGAACAAAGATGCCCCTCAACGGTTGAATGGATAAAGAAGTATTGGTCCATATATACTATGAATTATTGTACCTCCATCAGAAAAGATGAAAACCAAAGTTTTGCATCAACATGGATGGGACTGAAAGAGATTATGCTAAGTGAAATAAGTCAAGCAGAGAGATTCAATTATCATATAGTTTCACTTATTTGTGGAGCATAAGGAATAACACGGAGGACATGGGGAGATGGGGAGGAGAGTGAGTTGGGGGAAATTGGATGGGGAGATGAACGATGAGAGACTGTGGACTCTGACAAACAAACTGAGGGTTTTGGAGGGGAAGAGGTTGGGTGAGCCCAGTCATGGGTTTTATGGAGTGCATGTATTGAATGCAGCACTCAGTGTGGTGCATAAACAATGAATTCTGGAACACTGAAAAGAAATAAATAAAGAAAAACACGACCTTTTGATATGCTATCTGCAAGAAATTCATTTTAGACTCAAAGACATCTCCAGATTTAAAGTAAGGGTGTGGGAAAAAAATTTACCATGCTAATGGACATCAAAAGAAAGCTGGGGTGGCAATTCTTATATCATATAAATTAGATCTTGAGCAAAAGATTTTAGTAAGAGGTGAGGAAGGACATTATATCATACATAAAGTGTCTGTCCCACAAGAAGACCTAATAATTTTAAATATCTATGGCACTAACATGGAAGCAGCCAATTATATAAACCAATTAACAACAAAGAAACACATCAACAATAGTACAATAATAGTATGGGATGTTAAAACCCCCCCATATAGTAAATGGAAAGATCATCTAAGCAATAGATCAATAAAGAAATAAAGGCTTTAAATGACACTGGACCAGATGGACATCACAGATATATTCAGAACATTCCATCCCAAAATAACAGAATACACATTCTTCTCTAGTGCACATGGAAAATTCTCCAGATTGAGTACATCTTGTGTCACAAATCAGGTCTCAACTGGTACCAAATTATTGGTATCATTCCCTACATATTTTCAGACCACAGTGCTTTGAAACTAGAATTCAACCACAAGAGAAAGGTTGGAAAGAACTCAAATACATGGAAGCTAGAGAGCATCCTACTAACGAATGAATGGGTCAACTAAGAAATTAAAGAAGAATTAAAAAAAAATTCATGAAAACAAATGTAAAGGAAAATACAAGTGTTTAAAATCTTTGGGATACAGTACAGGTGGTCCTGAGAGGAAAGTGTATAGCATACAAGCCCTTCTCAAGAAACAAGAAAAGTCTCAAGTACACAACATAACCTTACTCCCAAAGAAGCTGGAGAAAGAACAACAAATAAAGCCTAAACCAGGCAAGAGAGGAGAAATAATAAAGATCAGAGCAGAAATCAATGAAATAGAAACCAAAAGAATAGAACAAATCAACACAACTAGGAGCTGGTTCTTTGAAAGAATTAATAAGTTTGATAAGGCCCTGGTCAGTCTTATCAAAAAGAAAAGAGAAAGTACCAAAATTAATAAGATCATGAATGAAAGAGGTGAGATCACAATCAACACCAAAGAAATACAAACAATTATAAGAACATATTATGAGTAACTATACACCAGCAACTTTCGCAATCTGGAATAAATGGATGCATTCCTAGAGACATATAAACTACTAAAACTGAAGTAGGAAAATAGAAAAGCCGAACAGACTCATAACCAGTAAGGAGATTGAAGCAATCATCAAAAATCTCCCAACAAACAAGACCCCAGGACCAGATGTCTTCCCAAGGGAATTTTGCCAAACATTTAAAGAAGAATTAATACCTATTCTCCAGAAACTGTCCCGTCCCCCCACCCCAAAAAAAAGAAAGAAAGAAAGAAAAGAAAAGGAAAAAAAAAGAAATGGGAGGAAAACTTCCAAACTCATTTTATGAGGCCAGCATTACCTTGATCCCCAAACCAGACAAAGACCCCATCAATAAGGAGAATTACAGACCAATATCCCTGAAGAACATAGATGCAAAAATTCTCACCAAAATACTTGCCAATAGGATCCAAAAGTACATTAAAAAGATTATTCACGACGACCAAGTGGGATTTATTGGTGGGTTTCAAGGCTGGTTCAACATCTGCAAATCAATCAATATGATACAATACATTAATAAAAGAAAGAACAAGAACCATATGATTCTCCCAATAGATGCTGAAAAGCATATGACAAAGTACAGTATCATTTCTTGATCAAAGCTCTTCACAGTGCAGGGCTAGAGAGTAAATATCTCAATATTATAAAAGTAATCTATGAAAACCCACAACAAGTGTTGTTTGTAGTGAGGAAAAACTGAGAACTTTCCCCCAAAGGTCAGGAACATGGCAGGGCTGTCCACTATCACCACTGTTTTTCAACATAGTACTAGAAATCCTAGCCTCAGCAGTCAGACAACAAAAAGAAATAAAAGGCATATGAATTGGCAAAGAAGTCAAACCCACATTTCGCAGAGATATACTTCATGTGTAAAACCCAAAAGAATCCACTCCAATACTGTTAGATCTCATACAGGAATTCAGTAGTGTCAGGATATAAAATCAATGTACAGAAATGAGTTGCTTTTCTATACACCAACAACAAGACAGAAAAAAGGAGAAATTAAGGAGTCAATCCCATTTACAATTGCACCCAAAACCATAAGATACCTAGGAATAAACCTTACCAAAGAGGCAAAGAATCTGTACTCAGAAAACTATAGAATACTCATGAAAGAAATTCAGGAAGACACAAAGAAATGGAAAAAAAGTTCCATGTTCATGGATCAGAATAACAAATATTATGAAAATGTCTATGCTATGTAAAGCATTCTACATGTTTAATATAATCCCTATCAAAATACCATCGATTTTTTTCCAAGAAGTGGAACAAATAATCCTAAAATTTATATGGAACCAGAAAAGACCTCGGATAGCCAGAGGAATGTTGAAAGAGAAAGCTAAAGTTGGTGGCATCACAATTCCAGACTTCAAATACTATTACAAAGCTATCATCATCAAGACAGTATGGTACTGGCACAAAAACAGACACATAAATCAATGGAACAGAACACAGAGCCCAGAAGTGGACTCTCAACTCTATGGCCAACTAATCATTGACAAAGCAGGAAAGGATGTCCAGTGGCAAAAAGACAGTCTCTTCACCAAATGGTGTTGGGAAAATTGGACAGTCACATGCAGAAAAAGGAAACTGGACAATTTCCTTACAGCACATACGAAAATAGACTCAAAATGGATGAAGAACATCAATGTGAGAAAGGAATCCATCAAAATCCTTGAGGAGAACACAGGCAGCAACCCCTTCAACCTCAGAAGACACAGCAACTTCTTCCTAGAAACATTGCCAAAAGCAAGGGAAACAAGGGCAAAAATGAACTAGTGGACTTCATCAAAATAAAAATATTTTGCACAGCAAAGGAAACAGTCTACAAAACCAAAAGACAACTGACAGAATGGGAGAAGACTGAAACTAATGCACTATATGGGGCACCCAGGTAACTCAGTTAAGCATCCTACTGTTGGTTTCAAATCATGTCATAATCTCAGGGTTGTGAGATCAAGCCCCATGTCAGGCTCTCTCTCTCTCTCTCTCTTCGTCTATAATAAATAAATAATAAAAATAACATTATAAAAATTAAAAAAAAACAAACAACACTACTTCTGTAGAACATGCAGCTTTAAAGGTTTCCTGCATTCTCTAATGAAAGGTTGAAATACGTGTAGGTGGAATTATTTTCTCCATAAGCACATACTCTATTTAAAATATTTCTCTGTAGACAAATACATTTTTAATAAAATAAGAGTTATTTTAACATTACACTGTATGTAAATTCAAATTTAAGTAAAATTAACAAAAGAAATAACATAAATTTCCAAAAATAATATGCAGATACTCTGCGTATTTCTATATACAGTTCACAACATACACAAATAGTGATGTTTTTTATTAATGGAAATAGTCATTAGCATAATTGAATCCAGAAAATTAGGGAGTGATTCCAGAAACCCTAGAATCAGTCCAGAAATCTTATCTTTTTAAATTATGTTCTCTAGTACTACTCTGAATATCTCAACGTAATATTTTTGTGTTTCTCCAAAACAACAAAAACTCATAGAATAGATGCTGCTGCTGATAGATCATAGATGACAGGTAGATAGATTATAGATGATAGATATAGATCATAGGTGGATAAATAGATAGATAGATAGATATAGATAGGTGATAGGTAGATGATAGATGATATATGACGATAGATATATAGATAGATGATAGATAGATGATAGATAGATACACTGATAGTAATAAGATTTGATTAATTAATTTTAGGAATTGGCTCAGACAGTTGCAGAGAACAAAATTTCTGCAATATCCCCTCAGCTAACTGGAAAACCAAGAAAGCCAGTGATATAACTAAGTCTGAGTCTGAAATCCTGAGAACCAGAGGCAGCACATGGTATAACTCCTAGTCCCCCCAAAAAAAGCCCAGGGAATGAGGAGGCCCTTCATGTCATGTCCCAGAGGCCAAAGGCCCAAGAAACAGAATCTCAATTCTTTAGGGCAGGCAGCGATAGAAATCCCCGCTCAAGGAGGGGAGAAGGAAATTGTCCTTTATGTTTTTGTTCTATTGTGGCTCTCAATTCATATTAGATGTAGCTTTCTCACATTGGTGAGAGGAAGGTCTCTTTACTAAGTCACTGATTAAATGTTAATTCATTCTAGAGAAACCCTCACAGATACCCTCAGAAACAATGTTGTAGCAGTGACTTTCTTATCCCAATCAAGTGAACTGATAACTTTAACTACCACAAGTCCACCCCTTCTTACTCAACAGCTATAACAATGCCTTCAACCATACTTAATTTTCAAATAAAGACAATAACAAGATAACAATTCCTGACATGATAGATGTATGCTATGTAATCCAAAAACACACTAACCTTTCCCCAGAAAATAAGGTAAATTCCTTTAATGATGTTTACTCTTCTTCCAGATATCTCATAAAAGTAGTGTGTTATAGGTAACTAATGAATCATTGAACATTGCATCAAAAACTAATGATGTCCTATATGTTGGCTAATTGAATACAATGAAAAATAAATAAAAATTTAAAAGTGGTGTGATGCAAAATTAACAATACTCAAATGCTATGTTATGAAGTTGATGTCTCATACTACATGATAAGAGAATAAGAGAGATGAATTAAAAGACATGGGCACATACATAACAAATATATTGATAACAAAATAAGAAGGAAATGTTAACGACAATTACAGTTCTCATTTACATATGTGGTTACGTGGTAGTATGTGGTATTTACAGCTACCTTCTTCTAATTCCCTTCTTGTATTTCCTTTCCATCAGCAAGCACATTAGCTAGTGGAGTGATCCAAACCTTTATTTCTCAATGGTGTGGGTCATTATTAGTCTTTTATGGATTTACTTTTTAAATTTTCCCATTGACCTTAGTCACTTGCACATTAATACTATGAGAAGCCCTAAGGGCTGTTCTGTATTCCAGACATACTCATACTTACTTCCATTCTGGAATAGCTATCCTATTTCTCTTTGGTAGTGACATAATTTATTATTATTATTTTTATTGTTTGCTTATCAAATATTAGACTTCTGAAATTTCTTCTAGGAAATTTCCTGTGCATTCCCTTGTAAAATCCTTAGTTTGAACCCTGCTAAGTCTGTTGACAAGAATTTCTCATCCTATATGTATTGATGACAATCAATACTTAATCAGGTATCTCATCCTCTAGCATCCACCAGGTGATAACTGATCAACACACCCTGTCTTCAGTAAGAATCTTGTTAGGTCAATTTAGATAGAATCTCATTTATTTACCTCAGTATTAATTTTCTACCCACTCACCCACATCAGTCTCCCTTGAGTTTAAATTCCCAGCTGCACTTGCTGTATTTGAATTTCATTCTGTTTCTATACAGATATCTTTTTCATCCATTGCAGAAATTTAATCTTCTTTTTTTAACCCCTTTAAACATCTAGTTTTCTTTGACAGGTATACTGCCACAAGTCAGCTCAGATTCATCATGAAGTCCCAGAACATTCACCCAGAACTGTAAGTGTGGAACTTTGAAGCACTTGTCTTCAATTCTGAATGACCGATTAGGGATCCATTGGTGAGTCCAATCCCTAAATCATTGGTCCAGACAAATGTCCCTTGTAGATGGTAGGGATATACTTTGATTCATGAGATTTTGAGTATGCTCTAGAATCACACATAGAGGTGGGGTAGAGTACCAGTTTTTCTGTTAGCAGCTGGGTCAGAGTCCTTGTAGTATAAGAACCTGCCAATTAAAAAAAAAAAATTAATGCAAGTGCCTGCCTTAAGCTTTGAATGTGGAGGCATCTACTTCAAAGGCATCTATCTCCAACAAACACATTGTCAACCACAGAACTAGACAAAAAGCGGGATGCCTCCCTTGAAGTTCCTTTGTTTAGAGATGTTTGCTTGGTTTATATAACTGACCACTTGTTTGAGTTTTGTTGTTTTGTTTCCCTTTACTCTTCTCATGTTTTAAGAACCACCATCTTTTAAATTCACCAATAATGAGTAAACCTGTGCATCCCTAGGTCTCCAACCACAACACACAAAAAAAGCAGAACACCTCTCTCTGTCTTTGTCTCTGTCTCTGTATCTGTCTGTCTACCTGCAACCTCACTGTGTGGCCCAAAGAATTCCATGGACCCTCAAGACTTATGAATAATAAACTTTTTTTTTCTTTCAAGGTTCCCTGATGGTTATTGCTGAGGGCATCTTGCAATCATAACAAGAATCACAAGGTCATGTCCAACAGCAACACTGGTTCTGAAAGAGCAACCTGAGTCCAGATGAGCACCCCCTAGGCATTCTGAGCTGGTTGCATCACTATCAACAGGCTAAGACCAGCACAAAGAGTCCCAGGCAAGCATAAGTTATGTTAGAGTCCCAAGTGTAGTCCCAGTGGACTACAAACCCCATTTTTGAATCACTATTTATTAGATGCACTGCCAGCTCAGTTTGCTTGCCTTCTGCTGCCATGAATTTACTAAAGATAACTGGGAACTTTAAGGGACTCTTCAGTAAACTTAAAATCTTCCCAAACATGTCCCCCCCCCTTTTTTTGCTATCCCATAATTTCCTTGACAAAAATGTTTAAACAATTTCAACAGAGGTGGGAAAATCTGATCAAGATGACTTTGCAAAGAAGCTGGAACACAAACTCCCTACCCTCACCCACATCTAGGCTTCTCTGTACATGCAGCCTTAGGAATTAGCGCATTACCTAGGGTTGAAGTGAACACTGTTGGACAGGTTTCTTCCTCCTCATGTCTTCCTTCTGTCATTAGCTAAAATACCAGTTCCTAAAATCCCTTGAAGATTATCTCCTACAGTTCTTAATTTTTAAAGTTTATTTTTTTACTTATTTATTTATTTTTAGTAATCTCTACACCCAACCTGGGACTTGAACTCACAACCTTAAGATCAAGAGTCTCATGCTTTTCCGGCTGAGCTTCAAAGTTCTTTATTTATTTTAATGGAAAGACAATTACTTAATGATAAAAGTGCTTCCTATGATGGGGGAAAGTAAAAAGGGAATTAAATTTGGGGTACCTAGGTGGTTCAGTTGGTTAAGCATCCAACTTAAAAAAATTCTTATTTAAATTCAATTTAGTTAACATATACTCTATTATTATTCAGGGGTAGAATTTAGTGATTCATCAGTTGCATATAACACCCAGTGCTCATCAAAACACGTGTCTTTCTTAATGCCCATCACCCATTTTCCCCATCCCGCCTACCTCCCCTCCAGCAACCTTAGTTTGTTTCCTAGAGTTCAGTGTCTCTTATGGTTTGCCTCCCTCTCTATTTTCATCTTATTTTATTTGTTCCTTAAACTTCTTCCTTCTTATCCCAGCTGCTCCTACTTCCTCCTTTTACTGGTTTTGGAACTTTCCTTCAGTTCCTATAAGTCCTTTGATATATCCACCTTTAAACCCCTATTTTCTTTATCCCTCTGCTCACTCTGGTCATTCTTCTATTCCTACTTCAATCCCTCAGTACACTATAGTCACTTGAACTTTAGATCCTCTATCTTCTATTAAGGACTCTTGAGGGACTAAAACACAACCCGCCCCCAAACAAACAAACAAACAAACCCAACAAAGTCACCATCCGATGATTAAAAAAAAAAAAGAAGAAGAAGAACAAAAGGGTATTTGAAAATAGAACTGGATATTTTGTTCTCTCAGCTGGTTTTTGGACACATTCAGATAGCTGACAGATATCTTTTCAGTCACTGGCTTAAAATTTAGTGCATAGCATTATCAGATTATATGTCAGAGCAAAACAAAACCTTAACAATCCCCTCCACAAATATTGGAAGACAGGCAAACTTAAATACCCATTTTCCAGAAAAAGAATTCAAATAGAAATATAAAGTGGTATTACACAAGTGAGATTGTAGTATTACATTTTAATGAGTCAGGGATAAGTTTTTAGAATGAAAGCTGTAAGATCCCTACATTTGTCTGTAAATTTAAGTATGTAGCTGCATGTATGTTATGTATGTTACATTTTTTACTTCTTAATGATAATAAATTAATTTATAAAATCCCTTAAAGACCTTCTATTCAAATTGGCTTAGGGTAATGAGTGCTTATATAAATTGAGTATTCCTCCAATTTTCAGAAATATAAAAATGAAGCAAATATATTTATGTGAACTTTACCTGAGATAAACATTGGTAAACAAAGCTAGGTTTCAAAACTTTTGGTCAAATAAAAATAGGTATGTCTTAGCATTATCACTATTAAATAAAATGCACATATAAAATTTCTTTCTACCTGCATTTAATAATCAGCCAAGCTCATATTATCTCTAATAGGGTTTTAAGATTATGAAGCTATAAATCCAATTTTAAAAATATACATTAAATAAGGTACTTGATGCATGTCAAACATAGTAGTAAGTCAAAAAGAAAAAAAATAAGCATCATCTTTAAATTTTTAGGGTAATTTCTCCTGTGTTGTTGTTGTTTAATGCTTGCTTAATTTGTCAACAGGAACAATAACTCAAGATAATGGCTACATTTTTTTGTTTAGCTCATGAAATTTTCATGACCTATTGACAAAAACAAGTGGATTAAGTTTATAAATGAACTTTTCTACAATGATTATGTTTCACAATATGCCTAGTCAAAAATATTTTCAAAACACATTTGGTGACTTAAAACCTGAAACAAGGGGCACCTGGGTGGCTCAGTGAGTTAAAGCCTCTGCTTTCAGCTAAGGTCATGATCCCAGGGTCCTGGGATCGAGCCCTGCATTGGGCTCTCTGCTCAGCCGGGAGCCTGCTTCCTCCTCTCTCTCTGCCTGCTTCTCTGCCTACTTGTGATCTTTGTCTGTCAAATAAATAAATAAAATCTTAAAAAAAAAAAACCTGAAACAATACCAAGCTAAGGTAAACGGTGGATATTTAATAAATATCTAGATGAGTTCCAAATACAATAGTATTTAAATATTAATAATTAAAAATGAGTTTGTCTACTTTTGAGATTTTATGTTATACAATATAGAGAAGCTAAATGTATATGAGTCTGCTAATAAAGGTGAGATTTGTTCAATAAAAAGGCATATATCCCTAGGAAATGGTGAAATAGTGTGTTCATAAATTTGCCACAAAATAACAGTATGTGGCAGAGAGTTTTACAAACTGCTTTCTTTAGGGGAGCCTAGTGGCTCAGTTGGTTAAGCAACTGCCTTTGACTCAGGTCATGATCCTGGAGCCCTGGGATAGAGTCCCACATTGGGATCCCTGCTCAGTGGGGAGTCTGCTTCTCCCTCTGACCTGTCCCCTCTCATGCAGTCTCTCTCAAATAAGTAAAATCTTCAAAACAAAGCAAACAAACAAACAAACAAAAAACCCTGCTTCCTTTGTATGTTTCTATGTAACAGATGACTACTAGTTAAAAGTTGAATCAGTATTTGTAAATGGCATTACTAGGATTAACAATGATAAAGAAAATGTTTATGCAAAGGAAGTAAAGTCACTTTTTGATAATGAAAGTTATGAAGGGTGTGATTTTGTTAAGGATAAAGAGAATAACCTTATCCTAATGTGAATTATTGGTTATTCCAGAATGAGAAAGGTGACAGGAGTAAGATAAAAATCAAATGCACATTTAAAAAACAGCTGCAGTTTATGCTGAGTGAAATAAGTCAAGCAGAGAGAGTCAATTATCATATGGTTTCACTTATTTGTGGAGCATAACAAATAGCATGGAGGACATGGGGAGTTAGGAGAAGGCAGTTGGGGGAAACTGGAAGGGGAGGTGAACAATGAGAGACTATGGACTCTGAAAAACAATCTGAAGGGTTTGAAGAGGTGGGGGGGTGGGAGGTTGGGGGAACCAAGTGGTGGGTATTAGAGAGGGCACGGACTGCATGGAGCACTGGGTGTGGTACAAAAACAATAAATACTGTTATGCTGAAAATAAATTAAAAAAATGATAATAAAAGTAAATAAATAAAATTTAAAAAAAAATAAAAAATAGCTGCAGAATGCCTGTTGGAAAGTAGTAGTGGAAAAGGAATCTTTTCTTGTGCAGTCAAAGTTGGCAATGATTAGATGGATAGATTTTAAATTGTTTTGGGTTTCTTTTTACCTTAAATAGTATATTCTGATGAAAAATCACAATATAGTTCTCTCCCAAGGAAAACAACACAGTTCTCCTAGATTACTGATTATTTTGTTAATGGAAATTATGAAAATATTTTTCTTTAATTTTTATATTCTGCTTGTGAAACCAAGAGTATTGTATAAAAATAATTTCCTGTGCTTCAACTGGTCTTTATCAGGTCTTTGATTTCTTTAAAAAAGTTTATCTCCTCAAAAGTTAAAAAAAAATCAATTTTTAAAACTACATATCTTTATATTTTTTCTTTTGAAATCTTTTGTTACTTTGCTTAAATAGGTAACTATACTTTCACAGTAATCCCATTTAGTCATGGGTTCAGATATTTTGACAGGTATTGACAATTTCCCAAAATCAATTTTAGTGCAGCATTTTTGCTCTCAAACAAGCAATGAAATTTCCCATAGGGTCTCTGGAAAATCCCAGAGGATTTGTGTATCACCTGCAAAAAGGGAATGCTAAACTAATGATGTTTATTTTGTATACAAATTACATGGGGAACATTGTCAAATAAAGTGTTGATAGATCTTCATAGGTTACATATGTGTAGCTATATATTACTAATACAGGCATTACAGAAATTGTAATAATTTTTTTATGTACAAAAGTGCTTTTTATTATTTATTTATTTGTTTATTTATTTATTTATTTATTTATTCAGTGTTCCAAGATTCATTGTTTATGCACCACACCCAATTCTCCATGCAGAAGTGCCTTCCTTAATACCCACTACCAGGCTCACCTAACTCCCATCCCCTCCCTTCTAAAGCCCTCAGTTTGTTTCTCATAGTCCACAGTCTCTCATGGTTCATCTCTCCCTCCAATTTTCCCCAATGCACTTTTCCATTCCTTCTCCTAATGTCTTCCATGTTATTCCTTATGCTCCACAAATAAGTGCAACCATATGATAGTTGACTTTCTCTGCTTGACTTATTTCACTCAGCATAATCTCCTCCAGTCCCATCTATGTTGATTCAAAAGTTGGGTATTCATCCTTTCTGATGGAGACATAATATTCCATTGTATATGTGGACCATCAGAATAACATCAGATCTGTCCACAGAAACCTGGCAAGCCAGAAAGGGCTGGAAAGACATATTCAGGGCACTAAATGAGATGAACATGAAGCCAAGAATACTTTTTCCAACAAGGCTGACATTCAAAAATGGATGGAGAGATAAAGAGCTTCCAAGACCAGCAAAGAAAGAGTATGTGACCACCAACCAGCACTACAAGAAATATTAAGGGAGGTTCTTTGAAGAGAGTGACATAGAACAGAATTTTACATAGACAATCTATAGAAACAAGGACTTCACAAGCAACATGGTGTCAATAAAAATGTATCTTTCAATAATCACTCTCAACGTGAATGGACTAAATGCCCCCATAATATGGCACATCGTCGCAGACTGGATAAAACAACAGGACCCATCCATATGCTGTCTATAGGAGACCCATTTTAAATCTAAGGATACATTCAGACTGAAAGTGAAGGGATGGAGAAGCATCTTTCATGCCAATGGGCCTCAAAAGAAGGTGGGGATAGCGATTCTTACATCAGATAAATTAGATTTTAAATTAAAGACTGTAGTCAGAGATAAAGAAGGGCACTACATCATCCTTAGAGGTAGTATCCACTAAGAAGATCTAACAATTATAAATATCTATGCCCCCAATATGGGAGCAGTCAACCACATAAGACAACTATTAATGAAGATAGTCATATTGATATGAATACATTAATAGTAGGGGATCTTAACACACAAGTCTCACTAATAGATCATCCAAGCAGAAAATCAATAAAGAAACAAGAGCATTGAATGACACACTGGATCAGAAGGACCTCCTAGATATATACAGAACTTTCCACCCTAAACAGCCGAATACTCATTCTTCTTGAGTGCACATGGAACTTTCTCCAGAATAGATCACATACTTGGTCACAAATCAGGGCTGAACTGATTACCACAAGATTGTTATTATTCCCTGCATATTCTCAGACCACAATGCTTTGAAACTGGAACTCAACCACAAGAAAAAGATTGGAAGGAATTCAAACACTTGGAAACTAAAGACCACCCTGCTTAAGAATATTTGAATCAAAGAAGAATTTAAAATCAAAGGAGAACTTAAACAATTCATGGAAACCAATGAGAATGAAGTGACTTCAGTCCAAAACCTATGGGATACAACAAAGGTGGTCCTGAGGGGGAAATGCATAGCCATCCAAGTCTCACTCTAAAAAAATTGAAAAATCCTGAATATACCAGTTATCTTTACACCTTAAAGAACTGGAAAATGAACAACTAATTAAGCCAACCCCATGCACAGAAGGAAAATAATCAAGATTAAAGCAGAGATCAATGAGTTAGAAACTAGAGATAAAACAGAACACATCAAAGAAACTAGAAGCTGGTTCTTTGAAGATTATCATTCAAAACAGAAGAGATAAAGAGTTCCCAAGACTAATGAAAACTAGAGGAGTTCATGACCACTAAACCTCCCTGCAGCAAATATTAAAGGGGACTCTGAGTGAAAAGGAGAGATCAAAAGTGACAGCATAGAGAACAGAAACACAGAAGCAGTAAAAATGAATATTTACCTAAAGAATCAGTCAAGTAAATCACAAAATAAAAGCCTATAAAATATAACCATATATACCTAAAACATGGAGAGAAGAAGATCAGAAAATGGGTTCAAACTTAAATAACTATCAAATTAATCTAGATGGGTACAAGCAGAAATGATTTTGTTCAAACCAAGTGGTAACCATATGTCAAAAACCACTAAAAATATGCAAAGAATAAAGAAGAAAAAATTCAAACATATCATTAACGAAAATCAGCAAAACATGAAACAGAGAAAGGCAAAAAAAGGTGAGAGAAAACTTTCAGAAACAACCATTAAACAAATAAAACAAAAATAAATACATATCTATCCATAATTACTTTGAATGTAAGGGACTAAATGCTTCAATCAAAAGAAAGAGGATGGCATAATGGATTAAGTAATCATATAATGAATCCTAAAAGAGATGCATTTCAGACCTAACAGTACCTGGACATTGAAAATGGGGGGACAGAGGAACATCTATCATGAAAATGGATGTGAAAAGAAATCTGGAGTAGCAATATTTATATAGGACAAAATAGACTTTAAAACAAAGATTGTAACAGGGGGAAAAGGACAATATATAATAACAAAGGGGACAATTGAATAAGGAGATATAACAATTGTAAATATTTAATTTACAATATTTAATGGGCTCAGGTCATGGTCTCAAGCATCCAACATAGGAACACCATCTGTAAAACAGTTCATAACATAAAGAAAATAATGGGGAGTAATACAATAATAGTTGGAGACTTTTAACATCCCAAGTACATCAATGGACAGATCTAAACAGATCTGTCTTTAGATCTGATCGTCTAAACAGAAAATCAACAAGGAAACAATGCCTTTGAAGGACACAGTGGAACAGATAGATTTAATAGACTGAAACTAAAAATCAACCACAAAAAAAATGTGGAATGACCATAGAAACATGGAAGTTTAGCAACACGTTACTAAGCAATGAATAGGTCGACCAGTAAATAAAAGAAAGAAAAAAAAGTACATGTAAATAAATGAAAATGAAACCACAATGGTCCAAAATCTTTGGGATGCAGCAAAAGTGGTCCTAGAAAATTGGAAGGGGAGATGAACCATGAGAGACTATGGACTCTGAAAAACAAGCTGAGGGTTTTGAAGGGACGGGGGGTGGGAGGTTGGGGGAGCCAGGTGGTGGGTATTATGGAGGGCACTTATTGCATGGAGCACTGGGTATGGTGTATAAACAATGAATTCTGTTATGCTGAAAAGAAAGAAATAAAAAAAGTGGTCCTAGGAAGGACATTTAAAGCAATACAGGCCTACCTCAAGAAGCAAGAAAAATCTTAAGCAACATAACTTTACATATAATAGAGTTAGAAAATGAGCAACATACAGAATCTAAAACCATCTTCAGGAAGGAAATAGTAAATATTAGAGCAGAACTAAAAGTTATAGAAAACAACAACAACAACAATAGAACAGATCAATGAACCAGGAACTGATTATTTGGAAAATTGGGGGAAAAAAATGATAAACCTGTAACCTGACTTGCCACAAAAAGAGAAAAGACTCAAAAAAAATCACAAATGAGAGGGGAGATATAAGAATCAATACCACAGAAATATACAAAATTATAGAGAATATTATGAAAAAGTATATGCCAAAAATGAAGAAACATAGAAAAAATGGATTAATTCCTAGAAGCATATAAACTACCAAAATTGAAACTGGAAACTGGAAGAAAAAGAAAACTTGAATAGAATGTTGACAAGCAAAATAAATAAATAAATAAATAAATAAATAAATCAGTAAACAAAAACCTCTCAACATGACAGTTTACAAATGTGAATTCTACCGAACAGTAAAAGAAGAGTTAATAGCTATTCTTTTCTTTTTTAAAAGGTTTTATTTCTTTACTTGACAGAGAGAGAGATCCCAAGTAGGCAAGACGCAGGCAGAGAGAGAGAGGGGGAAGCAGGTTTCCTGCTGAGCAGAGAGCCTGATGTGATGCGGGGTTCGATCCCAGGACCCTGAGACCATGACCTGAGCTGAAGGCAGAGGATTAACCCACTGAGCCACCCAAGCACCCCAATAACTATTCTTTTCAAAGTAGCCAAAAAAATGGAAAAGGAAGGAAAACTTCCAAATTCATTCTATGAGGCCAGCATTACCCTAATACCAAAACCAGATAAAGATACCACTAAAAAGGAGAACTACAGGCCAATATCCCTGATGAACACAGATGCAAAAATCCTCAACAAAATACAAGAAAATAGATCCAACAATACATTAAAAAAATCATTCACCCCCCAAAAGTGTGATTTATTCCTGGGCTGCAAGGGTGATTCAAAATTCACAAATATGGGCGCCTGGGTGATGCAGAGGGTTAAGCCTCTGTCTTGGGCTCAGGTCATGGTCTCAGGGTCCTGGTATCAAGCCACACACCTAGCTCTCTGCTCAACAGTGAGTCTGATTCCCCCTCTCTCTCTGCCTACTTCTCTGCCTACTTGTGATATCTTTCTCTCTGTCAAATAAATAAATAAAATCTTTTTAAAAAATTCACAAATCAATCAATGTAATACATCAATAAGAAAAAGGGCAAGAACTACATGATCATTTCAATAGATGCAGAAAAAAAATTGACAAAGTACAACATCCATTCATAATAAAAACCCTCAACAAAGTACTTTCAGAGGAAACACATTTCAATGAAACAAAGGCCATCTATGAAAAACCCAGAAGTAACATCATCCTAATGGGGAAAATCTGAGAACTTTCCCTCTATGGTCAGGAAAAAACAAAAACAAAAACAAAAAACAAAACAAAACAAAAAAATAAGGATGCCCACACTCACCAGTTCTTTTTTTCTTTTCTTTTCTTTTTTTTTTAATTAACACATAATGTATTATTTGCCCAGGGGTACAGGTCTGTGAACTGTCAGGCTTACACACTTAACAGCACTCACCATAGCACATACCCACCCCAATGTCCATAACCCAACCCATCTCTCCATACCCTCCTTCCCCCAGCAACCCTCAGTTTGTTTCATGAGATTAAGAGTCTCTTATGGTTTGTCTTCCTCCCAATTCCATCTTGTTTCATTTTTCCTTTCCTACCCCCCAAGCCCTCCACTTTCCTCTCAAATTCCTCATATCAGGGAGATCATATGACAATTGTCTTTCTCTGCTTGACTTACTTCACTCAGCATAATACCCTCTAGTTCCATCCACTTCATTGCAAATGGCAAGATTTCATTTCTTTTGATGGTTGCATAGTATCCATATATATACACACACACACACACACACGGATAAATGGATAAAGAAGTGGTATATTTACATATATACCACTTTATCCATTTATCCATTCTTTATCCATTCATCTGTTGATGGACATCTAGTTCTTTCCATAGTTTGGCTATTGTGGACATTGCTGCTATAAACATTTGGGTGCATGTGCCCCTTCAGATCACTGCATTTGTGTCTTTAGTGTAAATACCCAGTAGTGCTATTGTTGGGTCATAGGGTAGCTCTATTTTCTCTATTTTTTGAGGAACCTTCATGCTGTTTTCCAGAGTGGCTGCACGAGCTTGCATTCCTACCAACGGTATAGGAGAATTCCCCTTTCTCTGCATCCCTGTCAACATCTGTCACTTCCTGACCTGTTAATTTAAGCCATTCTGACTGGTGTGAGGTGGTTTCTCATTGCAGTTTTGATTTGTATTTCCCTGATGTTGAGTGATGTGGAGCACTTTTTCATGTGTCTGTTGGCCATCTGGATGTCTTCTTTGCAGAAATATCTATGTGGTGCCTGGGTAGCACAGTCATTAAGCATCTGCCTTTGGCTCAGGTCATGATCCCAGAGTCCTGGGATTGAGCCCTGCACTGGGTTCCCTGCTTGGTAGAAGACCTGCTTCTCCCTCTCCCACTCCCCCTGCTTGTGTTCCCTCTCTTGCTGTCTTTTGACAACTTTCTTTTGATGTCCATTAGCATGGTAAATTGTTTTCCACACCCTCACTTTAAATCTGGAGGTGTCTTTGGGTCTAAAATGAGTTTCATGTAGACAGCATATTAATTTTTTTTTAATCCATTCTGATACCCTGTGTCTTTCGATTGGG
>PJEN01004079.1:100407-152129 GCA_004024605.1 Pteronura brasiliensis
TTTTTTTTTTTTTTTTTTTTTTTTTTTTTAGTTTGTCCAGAAAGCTTTTTATCTTTCCTTCTATTTTCAATGATAGCCTAGCTGGATATAGTATTCTTGGCTGCATATTTTTCTCATTTAGTGCTCTGAATATATCATGCCAATTCTTTCTGGCCTGCCAGGTCTCTGTGGCTATGTCTGCTGCCAATCTCCTATTTCTACCATTGTATGTTACAGAATTCTCCCGAGCTGCTTTCAGGATTTTCTCTTTGTCACTAAGACTTCTAAGTTTTACTATTAGATGATGGGGTGTGGACCTATTTTTATTGATTTGGGGGGGGGTTCTCTATGCCTCCTGGATTTTGATGCTTGTTCCCTTTGCCATATTAGGGAAATTCTTTACTATAATTCACTCCAATATACCTTCTGCCCCTCTCTCTCTTTCTTCTTCTTCTGGAATCCCAATTATTCTAATTTTGTTTCATCTTATGGTATCACTTATCTCTCAAATTCTCCCCTCATCGTCCAGTAGTTGTTTGTCTCTTTTTTGTTCAGCTTCTTTATTCTCTGTCATTTTGTCTTCTATATCACTAATTCTCTCTTCTGCCTCATTTATCTTAGCATTAAGAGCCTCCATTTTTTTATTACACTTCATTAATAGCTTTATTGATTTCCACTTGGTTATATTTTACTTCTTTTATTTCTCCAGAAAGGGATTTTATTTCCCAGAAATGGTTTTTCTAATATCTACCATGCCTTTTTTGAGCTCAGCTAGCACCTTGATAATCATCATTCTGAACTCTAGATCTGACATATTACCAATGTCCATATTGATTTGGTCCCTAGCCTTCAGCACTGTCTCTTGTTCTTGTGTGTGTGTGTGTGTGTGTGTGTGTTCAGTTTTTCCACCTTGTCATTTCATCCAGAAAAGAATATATGAAAGAGAGAATAAAATAATAAAAGAAAATGTATGCCCAGAAAAATGTACACTAACCAAATCAGAAGAGACCCCAAATTGGGGGTAGAAGAAAGGGGGTAAAAAAAGAAATTATATATATATATATATATATATATATATATATATATATATATACTGCTAAATAGAACAGAGCCACCCACTTGATTTTGGGTGTATTTTGGTGTCTTAGAAGAAATTACCTCCCAAAATTTTAAAGAAAGAAAAGCGTATATATATCCAAAATAAGGGTAAACATGATGAAGGGATGGAATATGATCATAAAGATGAAAATTTAAAAAAAAATCTAAAAAAGGAATTGATAAGTTGGTTGGAAAAAGAAAGAAAAAAAAAGGTGGAGTGAATTTTTTCAGGCTGGAGACTAGAACAAAGCCCTGTGCTAGGTTTAGGGTATATTTTCATCTATTAGAAGAAACTGTACCCCAAATTTTTTTTTAGAAAAAGAAAAACCCTTATATGTAGACAAAAAGAAAGTTAGATATGTTGAGGATAAAATATGACTATAATAATGAAGGTTTAAAAATATTTTTTAGGAAAGTTATTGTTAAGATACACTAGTTAAAAAACATTAAAAGAGGAAAGAGAAAAGGTTAAGAAATTAGAATAAGAAAAAAATAAAATTTAAAAAATTTAATTAACTTTGCAAGACTAAAGAATCATGGGGAAAAAGCCATGAATTCCATGCTATGCTTTCCCCTAGTTCTGGAATTCCTCTGTTCTCCTTGAATAGTGAGCTTGGTCTTGGCTGGATGTTCTTGCTGATCTTCTCAGGGAGAGGCTTGTTGTAGTGATTTTCAAATGTCTTTGCCTGTGGCAGAATTGTACCATCCTTGCCTTGGGCTAAGTAATCTGCTCGGGTTTGCTCTGGGGAGTTTTGTTCACTGAACTCTTTCTTTAGAGCTCTGGAGGACAGGAATGAACATGGTGGCCTCCCAATCTCTGGCCTGGAGGAGCCGAGAGCTCAGGGCCCCACTCCTCAGTGTGCCCTTGGAGAAATGCAGTCAATCACTCCCATCTACCTGGTCTCCGGCTGCGCTCTGAGGTCACCTGGCCTGTGGCTGAGTGTTTCAATCTCTGGCACAAAGTCCCATTTGGAGTTTCTAAACCCAGCAATTTCCTGCCGTGCTCCTCTCCCAGTGGAGGAAGGCGGGTGTTCTGGATATGGCACTTGTGGGGCCTCTGCTCAAAGAGCAGTGGTCCAACTGTGCCGCAGATCACAGTTTAAGGTAACCCCAAGTTGAGAGCTCACTCCTCAACTCCTTCTTTGTAGTCAGCTTCCCTGCTCTGATATCTGCAATATCAGACATCCCCAATCCTTCTGTGACCCCAGGACCTGAGACCAACTGTCCATACAAGGGCTCCACCCCCGCTTGGCCTCTGGAGCAATGTCCCTCAGTGGAGCAGACTTCTAAAAGTTCAGATTTTGTGCTCCATTGCTCCACTGCTCGCCAGGAGCTGATCCTTCCCCCCATGATCTATCTTCCCATCATTTCAGATTCTATTCTCTGCACATCCTACCTTTTAGAAGTGGTTGATTTTCTGTTTCTAGAATTGCTGCTCTTCTTCTCTTCAATCTCCTGTTGGGTTTGTAAGTGTTTTGAATGGTTTGATAACTATCTAGCTGAACTCCTGCGATCTGATGTATTCTCAGTCTGCTACTCCTCCACCATCTTGACTCTTCCCCCACCCAGACTCTACACTCACCAGTTTTATTTAATATAGTACTGTAGTACTGGAAGCCCCACCCACAGTGATTAAACAACAACAACAACAACAACAACAACAAATAAAGGCATCTAAATTGGTGCAAAAGAAGTAAACCTTTCATTATTTGAAAATGACATGATACTTTATATAGAAAATTCAAATGAATTAATCAAAAACTGTAGAACTGATACACAAAGCTAAATAAAAGGCAAAGTTCATAATCGGTGAAGGTATTTGCAAATGGCATATCCAATAAAAGCTTAATATCCAAAATATATAAAGAACAGATAAAACTGAACACCCCAAAACAAATAATCCTATTAAAAATGGACAGAAGGCAGGAACAGACATTTCTCCAGGGAAGATAGATGGCCAATAGACACATGAAAAGATGCACAGTGTCTCTCATAATCAGGGAAATGCAATTCAAAATGACAGTGCATTATCAGCTCGACCTGGTCGACTAGATAAGATCAAAATCCCAAGAAATGACAAGTGTTGGTGAGAATTTGGAGAAAAAGGAATCTGCTTGCTCTGTTGATGAGAATGAAACTGATGTAGCCACTGTGGAAAGAACTATGGAAGTTCTTCAAAAATTTAAAAATAGAACTATCCTATCATCCTTCAATTACACTACTGAGTATTTACCCAAAGACTACAAAAAAAAAAACTAATTTAAAGGGTCAAAGGGATTCCTGAACCCTTATGTTTATAGCAGCATTATTTATAATAGTCAAGATATGGAAGCAGACTAAGTGTCCGTCGATCGATGCATGGAAAAAAGACTTGGAGAATATTATTCAGCCATAAAAAAATGAAATCTTGCCATTTGCAATGATATTGATGGAGCTAGAAATTCCAATAGAAAGTGAAATGAGTCAGTCAGAGAAAGACAAATATTATATGATTTCACTGATATATATAACTTAAGAAACAAAAAAACAAAATAGCAAAGATAAATGAGAGAAAGAGACAAACCAAAATATAGATGCTTAACTATAGAGAACATACTGATGGTTCCTAGAGGGGAGATGGTTTGGGGGATGGGTTAAATAGGTGATGGAGATTAAGGATTGCAACACCAGGTGTTGTATGGAATTGCTGAATCACTATATTTTACACATGAAACTAAGTTATCACTGTATGTTAACTAACTGGAATTAAACTAAAACCTTGAGGAAAAAAAATCTCTGATGAGGTCTCCCTTTGTTGAGCATTCACATAGGAAACAAAATCATGTTATTTTGCCCACTGAGAGAGGTCCATCCACAAATCTCCTCTTCGAGCTTATGCCACCAATTTTCCAACCATTTTTCTTTCAACTGTATGACCACCAAGCCAAAACATTGGTCACAGCCCATAAATCAATACTTAATCATGCTTCTGGTGATTTATACTTCTAGGAAAAGTGAACAACCAGGTTTACTGCCCCACATTCTTCCCACTGGAAAGTATTTTTTTCACTATTGTTCATAAAAGATTTCCCAAAAAGGGCTGTGTGTTTAAAGCTTTCCACTCTTAGAGCCTACCTATGTTGCATAACCCACCACTAAACAAGGCCTATATCTATATTATCTACATCTATATCATATATCTATATCTATCTATATCCATATCATCTATTTATATCTAAACAGCACCTGTCAACTGATTGAAAGGATTTCTCCATGAAGCCGTAAGTATTGGTTAGGAATGAGAAGGCAGTGTAGCAGAAGTAAGGGGCATAAGAATTTGTCACTTCTTCCTACGACTTGTGTCCTCAGGGAGAGCTATAGTCCAATCATGTAAATACCACTTTATTTTTTTTATCTAAATTCAATTAGCCAAAGTATACTACATCTTTAGTTTTTGGTACAATGTTCAATGATTCATTAGTTTCCTATAATGCCCAGGGCTCATCACATGTTCCCTCCTGAGCCCAGGGCTCATCACATGTTCCATCCTTAATACCACTTTAAGTTCAAGTTTCAGTTTTGCAGTGCATAACCAATTTTATGATTTGCTGGATCCCATAATATCTATAATAGGCAGCTCTGATCACATGGTAATTTAGAGGCATGTGTCTAGTATTCAATCTCTTGTAGGTCCAGAAGCATGCCAAACAATTGTTTTTCATGAGTAGAGTAGCTATTTGTGGATGATAGCAGAATCTTGCTGCAATATCCTAAAATCCAGTTCTATAATTTATTTATAAGGGTTGCCAAAGACTCCAAAGAATATCCCCAAAAATAAAACTTTTAGAATGACTGGCTCTGTTGGACTATATGATCCAAATGGCAAAACACCCTGCACAACAGTCTGTACACATTTCAGCCATTCTTTCATTCTGGAACCCATGCAAAATTGGAGCTTATTGGATCATTCAACAAATGGACAGGAGCCACACCCAAATTAAGAATAAGTTATCTCATATAACTAAAGAGGCCTACTGGGAATTGTACAACTTTGTTGGTTGTAGGAGGGGTCAGATTAAAATAAATAAAAATTTAAAAAACTTGGGCCACAGGAAATAACATGTGTTGGAGGGGATATGGAGAAAGGGGAACCCTCTTCCACTGTTGGTGGGAATGCAAGTTGGTGCAGCCACTTTGGAGAACAGTGTGGAGATTCATCAAGAAATTAAAAATAGAGCTTCCTTATGACCCTGTAATTGCACTACTGGGTATTTACCCCAAAGATACAGATGTAGTGAAAAGAAGGGCCATCTGTACCCCAATGTTAATAGCAGCAATGGCCACGGTTGCCAAACTGTGGAAAGAACCAAGATGCCCTTCAACGGACGAATGGATAAGGAAGATGTGGTCCATATACACTCTGATGGAGTATTATGCCTCCATCAAAAAGGATGAATACCTAACTTTTGTATCAATATGGACGGGACTGGAAGAGATTATGCTGAGTGAAATAAGTCAAGCAGAGAGAGTCAATTAGCATATGGTTTCACTTATTTGTGGAGCCTAACAAATAGCATGGAGGACAAGGGGAGTTAGAGAGGAGAAGGGAGTTGAGGGAAATGGGAAGGGGAGGTGAACCATGAGAGACTATGGACTCTGAAAAACAATCTGAGGGGTTTGAAGGGCCGGGAGGTGGGAGGTTGGGGGAACCAGGTGGTGGGTATTGGAGAGGGCACGAATTGCATGGAGCACTGGGTGTTGTGCAAAAACAATGAATACTGTTATGCTGAAAATAAATAAAAAATTAAAAAAAAATTGGACCATAATAAGAAACAAATATTCTCAGGGAAGATGGTAGAGTAAGAGGACCCTAAACTCATCTTGTCCCACAGATACAACTATATAACACACACATCAGTGTAAATAACCCATAAAATGTCCCAATGACTGGCATAACAATCTCCACAACTAAATGCAGAGAAGAGGCCCACATTGAAAAGGATAGGAAGAGAGAAGATCAGTGGGGAACTAAATGAACCATGGGAAGGTCGGTGAGAGGGAAGGATCTACAGACAAGGGGAAGGGAGAGAAACAGACTATCACAACAATTGGTCAAAGGAAAGATGCTTCCACGTAACAAGAGAGATATTTGCAAGTAGACATATCTAACAAAGGTTTAGTATCCAAAATACATACAGAACTTATAAAACTCAAGAACCCAAAAATTAATAATCCTGGTAAAAAGTGGGCAGAAGATACGAATGGACATTTCTTCAAAGAAGGCATACAAGTGGCTAAGAGGCACATGAAAACTTTATCAACATTACTCATAATCAGAGAAATACAAATGAAAACTACAATGAGAGATCATTCACACCAGTCAGAATGGCTAAAATTAACACAGGAAACAACAGGTGTGGGTATGAATGCAGAAAAAGGGGAACTTTCTTACACTGTTGATGGGAATGCAAATTGTGCAGTTTTGGAAACTGTGCAGTCTGGAAAACAGTATGGAGATTCCCCAAAAAGCTTAAATGAGAATTACCCTATGATCCAGCAATTGCACTACTAGGAATTTACCCAAAGGATACAAAAATACTGATTTAAAGTAATAGATGCACCCCAATGTTTATAGCAACATTATCAACTATAGTCAAATTATGGAAACAGCCCAAGTGTCCATCAACTGATGAATGCATATGGAAGATGTGGTGTGTGTGTGTGTGTGTGTGTATATACATATACATATACATATATATATATACATATACACATACATGATGAAATATTACTCTGCCATAAAAAGAATGAAATATTGCTATTTGCAAAGATGTGGATGGAGCTAGAGTGTATTATGTTAAGTGAAATAAGTCAGAGAAAGATAAATACCATATGGTTTCACTCACATGTGGAATTTAAGAAACAAAACAGAACATAGTGGGGGAAAGAAAGGCAAACCAGAAAACGGACTCTTAACTACAGAGAACAAACTGAGGGTTACTGGAAGGGAGGTGGGCAGAGAGATGGGTTAAACGGGTGATAGGTATTAAGGAGGGCACTTGTTTTGAGCAATGGGTTTGTTATATAAGTGATGAATCACTAATTTTACACCTGAAAGTAATATTACATTGTATGTTAACTAACTGGAGTTTAAACAAAACCTTGAAAAAGACAGTATATTAAAAAAAAAAAAACACCTTTTTCACAATGAAGGAAAGAATCAACAAAACTAAAAGACCACCTATGGAATGGAAGAATATATTTACAAATAACATATATGATAAAGGGTTAGTATCCAAAATAAATAAGGAACTGATTGAACTCAACACCCCCAAAAACTAATAATCCAATTTTAAAATGGGCAGAAGACATTAACAGACATTTTTCTAAAGACATACAGAGGGCCAAAAGACACATGAAAAGGTGCTCAACATCACTCATCATCAGGGAAATGCAAATCAGAACTACAATGCAGTATCACCTTATGTCTGTTAGAAAGGTTAAAATCAAAATCCCATGAAACATCAAGTATTGGTGAGGGTGAGAATAAAAAAGAACCCCTTGTACTCTTTTTTTTTTTAAGATTTTATGTATTTAGTTGACAGAGAGAGAGAGATCACAAGTAGGCAGAGAGGCAGGCGGGTGGGGGGAAGCAGACTCCCCACTCAGCAGAAAGCCCGATGCAGGGCTTGACCCCAAGATCCTGAGATCATGACCTGAGCCGAAGACAGAGTCTTAACCCACTAGACACCCAGGTGCCCCTAACCCCTTGCACTCTTGGTGGGAATGTAAATATGTACAGCCACTGTGGATAACAGCATGGACATTTTTTAAATAATTAAAAAATAGAACTACTGTTAGGATCCAGTGATTATAACCACTTCTTAAATTAGTATTAATCCATTCTCTTTCTTACAGATCCAAGAAGGAGACGATGGCAGAGGAATAGGGAACCTGTTTCATCAGATCCTTTGAATTCAGCAAGATATCTATCTAATCATTCTGAACACCTGTGAATTCAACCTGAGACCTAGGAAAATAATTGCTGCAATTCTACAGATAGAAAACAAACACTTTTTGCAAGGTAGGAAGTGCAGAAATGTGAATCTGAGAAGATATATCTGAAGATAAGCTGCTGGGGGGAAAGAACCTCTGTAAACCAGCTGCTGGAAATCGATACAGCAGCAGAGTGCAAAACCCAACTTTTAAAATCTGCTCCTGTGAGGCACATCCCTGTCTGAAAAATGCTCAGGTGGTGAAGCAGGGCAGAATCCTAGGTGGGACATTGTCTCAAGTTCCACAAGGTCACAGAAAGAATGGGGGTGCCTGAGTGCAGCAGAGTTCCCAAGCATTGGAACAAGTAAGTCTGCTACAATTAGCAAGCCACGGAGTGGCGTCTGAGCTAGACATTGCCATAAAGCACAAACTATGGCAAGATCAGGCTACTGTTCTCCAAGTTGGGGCCCAGCAAGCAACAACCACTAAGAGACCCTGCTCCTTTCCCCTGGGGGGAAGCAGCACGGGTGCATGCACAACTGGGCAACTGCTCCTGGAGCAGGGGCCAGCAAGTGGGAGGGCTGAATTGGTGTGGGTGTGCACAGCAGGAATCTGCAAAGCTTGGGACACACAAAAGGGATTGACTACTTTTCCCTGAGGGTATATTGAAGAGTGGGGACATTCAGCTTCAGGGCTGGAGGTCAGGGCACTGCAATTTTTGTTTATTTATTTTTAATCCTTTAAATTTCCACAAAAATGTTTCAGGGAATAGAAGCCACCCAGAGTAACCCGAAGCAGTCTACACTGAGCCTGGCCCCATGACAAGGGGTTGTGCAACTCCACTGAGGCAAATATACCTGAGAATCAGTGCAACAAGACTCTCCTCTAGAAGATAAACAGGAATATAGGACAAATATCAAGTTTGTGAATCACACAGAAGCGAAAAATTCCTGCACTAATAGAAAATAATGTATAGAATTAGCAGTTTTCTCTCATGAGTCTTTAGTCTTTCAGTTTAAAGTTTTTTTTCTTTTGTTTCCTTTTCAACTAGTTTATTTTATCAACTCTTTTTTAAGTTTATTTTTAATTTTTTTAGTTTTAATTAAATTTAATTAAAATTTAATTAAAATAAATTTAATTTATATTTTATAGATATAATCTTCATTTATTAGCTTCCTTTTACTGTATTCAATTTAGTTATAAGAAAAAGAAAAACATACACATATACATAGTAAAGAAAGAAAAATATAAATATATATGTTATGTATATGTACATGTGTGTATATGTATATGTTTTTCTTTCTTCACAGATTTCTTTCTTTACAATTTGCAGATTTAGTGTATTCTAACAAACAGACCTAAATACACCCAAAACCAAGTGGATCACCTTGTTTTGTCCACATCTGAGATTATATTATCTGTTTTAATCCTGTGTTGTTGTTGTTTTGGTTTCTGGCCTCTCTGGATTTTTCTAGTGTTCATTTCACTGCGGTCTTGGTTGATATTTTAGATTTTTTTTCTCCCAGTCGTCTATTCTTCTCTGTCAAAATGACTGGAAAGAGAAATTCACAATAAAAGGAATACCAGAGATAATACTCTCTGCCATAGATATAATTGCTATGGATACGTTATCTGTTGCCCCTAGAATTTAGAATCTATTATAAAGTTAATAGCTGGACCTGAAAAAAAGAAAGACAGTAAAGAATGCCTTAGTGCAGAAATAAAATCTAATCAGGGTGAAATCAAAGATGCCTTAACTGAGATGCAGTCTAAAATTGTACAGAGCACTGGGTGTGGTGCATAAACAATAAATTCTGGAACACTGAAAAGAAATTTAAAAAATTAATAAGAATTTTTAAAAGTCTGATAGAAAACCAATAAAATTAAAATAAAATGTATGTTCTAACAGCTAGTGTGAATGAGGGAAAAGAGTCAGTGACATAGAAGTCAAAATGATGGAACAGAAGGAAGTTGAGGAAAATCACACAAAACACATCCATATTGAAATCAATGGTGGTGAACAAATTATGCTAATGAACATCAAAAGAAAGCTGGTGTAGCAATCCTTATATCAGATAAACTAGATTTTATTTTATTTTTTTATATAAACTAGATTTTAAACTAAGGACAGTAGTAAGGGATGAAGAGGGACACTATATCACACTTAAAGGGTCTATCCATGAAGATCTAACAATTATAAATATTTATGATCCTAACTTAGGAAAAGCCAGTTATTAAAATATATTAATAACAAAAGTAAAGAAATGCATTGATAATGATACTATAATAATAAGGGACTTTAGCACCCCACTCACATACAGGTCACAATCAGGTCTCAACTGGTATCAAAAGATTGGGATCATTCCCTGCACATTTTCAGACCAATATGTTTTGAAACTTGAACTCAATCTAAAGGAGAAATTTGGAAGGAAATCAAATAGGGGGAGGTTAAGGGCCATCTAAGGAACAAATTGTTCAATGTGGAAATTAAAGAAGAATTAAAAAAAAAAATCATGGAAACAAATGGAAATTAAAACAAACAAACAAAAAATGTTCAGAACTTTGGGATGCAGTGAAGGGAGACCTTAGAGGGAAGTACACAGTACAAACTTTTCTCAAGAAGTTAGAAAAGTCTCAAATACAGAAGATAAACTTACACCTAAAGGAGCTGAAGAAAGATGAGCAAATAAAGGCTAAACCAATCAGGAGAAGAGGAATAATAATGATTAGAGCAGAAATCAATGAAATAGAGATCAAAAGAAGAGAAGAGATATCAACAAAACTAGCAACTGGTTCTTTGAAAGAATTAATAAGTTTGATAAGCCACTAGCCAGACTTATCAAAAAGAAAAGAGAAAGGAACCAACTTAATGAAGTGATGAATGAAAGTGGAGAGAGCAAGACCAACACTGAAGAAATACAAAAAATTGTAACAACATATTATGAGGAACTATAGGCCAACAAATAAGGCAATCTGGGAGAAATGGATGCTTTCTTAGAAACTACCAAAATTGAAGCAGGAGGAAAGAGAAAACCTGAATAGACCCATAACCAGCAAGGAAATTGAAGCAGTAATCAAAAATCTCCCAAAAGAGAGCATAGGAGGCAAGATGGTGGAGGAGTAGCAGGCTGAGATGACATAAGGTAGCAAGAGATCAGCTAGATAGTTTACCAAACCATTATGAGCACCTACAAATCCAACAGGAGATCAAAGAGAAGAAGAACAGCAATTCTAGAAACAGAAAATCGACCACTTTCAAAAGGTAGGACCTGCGGAGAAGTGAATCCAAAGTGACGGGAAGATAGACTGCAGGGGATGGGGCCGGCTCCTGGCAAGTGGTGGAGCAAGGGAGCACAAAATCAGAACTTTTAAAAGTCTGTTCCACTGAAGGATATTGCTCCAGAGGCTAATCGGGGGTGAAGCCCACGTAGGGACAGTATGGTCTCAGGTCAAGTGGGGTCATAGAAGGATCAGGGGTGTCTGAGTGTCACAGAGCTTGCAGGTATTAGAGTGGGGAGGCCCCTCTAAGGGGAAGCTACAGCGACAGAACTGAGGAGTGAGCTCTCAACTTAGGGTTACCTTAAACTGTGATCCATGGCAGAGTCAGACCACTGCTCTTTGAGCAGGGACCCCACGAGATCCGGGGAGACTCCCCTGGAAGAGTGCAGGGATCTGCTGGGTTTGAGACTCCAGGCAGGTCATGTGCCAGAGACAGAGAAGCTTTGTCGCAGGCTGGGTGAGCTCAGAGTGCAGCCAGAGGCCAGGGAGATGGGAGTGATTGAGTGCTTTTCTCCGAGGGCACACTGAAGAGTGGCACCCCAAGCTCTTGGCTCCTCCAGGCTGGAGATTGGGATGTTGCCATCTTCATTCCCAACCTCCAGAACTCTACGGAAAACATTCAGGAAACAAATGCTCCAGAAAGCGAACCCAAGCAGATTACTTGGCCCAGCCTCTGTAAGGGTGGTGTAATTCCGCCTTAGGCAAAGACACTTGAGAATCACTACAACAGGCCCTTCTCCCAGAAGATGAGCAAGAAATCAAACCAAGAGCAAGTTCACCTACCAAGGAGAACTGTGGAATTCCAGAGGAGGAGAAAGCAAAGTATGGAATTCATGGCTTTCTCTCCATGATTCTTTAGTCTTGCAAAGTTAATTAATTTTTTAAATTTTTTATGCTAATTTTTTAAACTTTTACTCTTTCCTCTTTTAACTAGTTTATCTTAACAATACCTTTCATTAAAAAAAATCTTTTTAAACCTTCATTATTTTTTGTATACAAATAGGTTTTTTTTTTCTAAAAAAATTTGGGATACAACTTCTTGTAATAGATCAAAATATACCCTAAATCTAGAACGGGGCTTTGTTCTAGTCTCCAGGCTGAGCAAATTCTCTCCACTTTCTTTTTCTATATTCTCCAACCAACTTATCTTATCAACTCATTTTTTAGAAATTAAAAAAATCATCTTTATAGTCATATTCTATCTCTTCATCATGTTTACCCTTATACCTAAAATATATATATTATATATATATATTATATAAATAAATATATACATAAAATATATGTATTTTATATATGTATATTTCACTCTTTAAAATTTTGGGGGGGTAGTTTCTTCTAATAGACCAAAATACTCTCAAAATTAAATGGGTAACTCTGTTCTATTCACCAATCTAATATATATATTTTCTTTTTTATTTTTTTATTTATTTCTTTTTTTCTGAACTTCTTTTTACCTCCTTCCCTTCCCCATGATTTGGGGTCTCTTCTGAACTGGTTAAGGCACATTTTCTTGGGGTCTTTGCCACCCTTTTACTATTTTATTCTCTCATTCATATATTCTTATCTGGATAAAATGATAAGGTGGACAAACTCACCACAAAAAAACAAAAACAAAAAACAAAACAAACAAACAAAAACAAGAGGCGGTACTGAAGGCTAAGGTCTTAATCAACCCAGACATTGGTAATATGTCAGATCTAGAGTTCAGTATGACAATTCTCAAGGTGCTAGCTGGGTTGAAAAAGGCATGGAAGGTATTAGAGAAACACTGTATGGAGAAATAAAAGCCATTTCTGGAAAATAAAGGAACTAAAATCTAACCAAGCTGAAATAAAGGAACTAAAATCTAACCAAGCTGAAATCAAAAAAGTTATTAATGAGGTGCAATTAAAAAAGGAGGCTCTTACTGTTAGGACAAATGAGGCAGAAGAGAGAATTAGTGATATAGAAGACCAAATGACAGGGAATAAAGAAGCTGAGCAAAAGAGAGACAAACAACTACTGGACGATGTGGGGAGAATTTGAGAGATAAGTGATATCATAAGATGAAACAACATTAGAATAATTGGGATTCCAGAAGAAGAAAGAGAGAGAGGGGCAGAAGGTATATTGGAGAAAATTATTGCAGAGAATTTCCCTAATATGGCAAAGAGAACAAGCATCAAAATCCAGGAGGTGCAGAGAACCCCCTCAAAATCAATAAAATCAATAAAAATAGGTCCACACCCCATCATCTAATAATAAAACACGTCATTTAATAATAAAATTTACAAGTCTTAGTGACAAAAAGAAAATCGTGAAAGCAGCCTGGGATGTACAAGATAACATACAATGGTAAAAATATTAAATTGGCAGCAGGTTTATCCAGAGACCTGGCAGACAAGAAAGAACTGGCATGATATATTCAGAGCACTAAATGAGAAAAAATATGCAGCCAAGAATACTATATCCAGCTAGGTTAGTATTGAAAATAGAAGGAGAGATAAAAACCTTCCCGGAAAAACAAAATTTAAAAGAATTTGTAAACACCAAACCAGCTCTACAGGAAATATTGAAAGGGGTCCTCTAAGCAAGAGAGAGCCTAAAAGTAGTAGATCAGAAAGGAACAGAGACAATATACAGTAATAGTCATCTTACAGGCAATACAATGGAACTAAATTCATATCTCTCAATAGTTACCCTGAATGTAAATGGGCTAAATGCCCCAATCAAAAGATGCAGGGTATCAGAATGGATAAAAAAAAAAAAAACCCATCAATATGCTGTATACAAGAAACTCATTTGAGACCTAAAGACCCCTCCAGATTTATAGTGAAGGGGTAGAAAACAATTAACCATGCTAATGGACATCAAAACAAACAAACAGGGGTGGCAATCCTTAGATCAATTAGATTTTAAGTCAAACACTATAGTAAGAGATGAGGAAGGACACTATATCATACTCAAAGGGTCTGTCCAACAAGATCTAAAATTTTTAAATATCTATGCTGCTAACATGGGAGCAGCCAACTATATAAACCAATTCATAAAAAAAAAAAAATCAAAGAAACACATCAACAATAATACAATAATAGTAGGGGATGTTAACAACCCCCTCACTGAAATGGACAGATCATGCAAGCAAAAGATTGACAAGGAAATAAAGGCTTTAAATGACACACTGGACCAGATGGACATCACAGATATATTCAGAACATTCCATCCCAAAGTAACAGATACACATTCTTCTCTAGTGCACATGGAACATTCTCCAGAATAGATCACATACTGGGTCATAAATCAGGTCTCAACCAGTATCAAAAGTTTGGGATCATTCCCTGCATATTTTCAGACCACAATGTTTTGAAGCTAGAACTCAATCAGAAGAGGAAATTTGGAAAGAACCCAAATACAGGGAGACTAAAGAGCATCCATCTAAAGAATGAGTGGGTCAACCAGGAAATTAAAGAAGAATTGAAAAAAAAATCATGGAAACAAATGATAATGAAAACACAAGGGTTCAATACAGCAAAGGCAGTTCCTCTGCCCAAATGCAGAGGAAAATATATAGTTATACAAGCCTTTCTCAAGAAACAAGAAGGGTCTCAAAAACACAACCTAGACCTACACCTAAAGGAGTTGGAGAAAGAACAACAAAGAAAGCCTTAATCCAGCAGAAGAGACATAATAAAGATCAGAGCAGAAATCAATGAAATAGAAACCAAAAATACAATAGAATAAATCAATGAAACTAGGAGTTGATTCTTTGAAAGAATTAATAAGATTGACATGCCCCTGGCCAGACTTATCAAAAAGAAAAGAGAAAGGACCCAAATACATAAAATCATGAATGAAAGAGGAGAGATCACAACCAACACCAAAAAAATATAAACAATTATAAGAACATATTAAGAGCAACTATAAGCCAGCAAATTTGACAATCTGGAAGAAATGATGCATTCTTAGAGACTGATAAACTACCAAAACTGAGCCAGGAAGAAATAGAAAACCTGAACATACCCATAACTAGTAAGTAGATTGAAGCAGTCATCAAAAATCTCCCAACAAATAAGAGCCCAGGGCCAGACGGCTTCCCAGGGGAATTCTACCAAACATTTAAAGAAGAATTAATAACTATTCTAATGAAACTGTTCAAAAAATTGAAATGGAAGGAAAACTTCCAAATTCATTTTATGAGGCCAGCATTACCTTGATCCCAAAACCAAATGATAAAAGATCCAATCAAAAAAGAGAATTACAGACCAATATCCTTGATGAACACAGATGTGAATATTCTCAACAAAATACAAGTCAACAAGATCCAAAAGTACACTAAACGGATTCTTCACCACGACCAAGTGGGATTTATCCAAGAACTACAAGGTTGGTTCAATATCTGCAAATCAGCCAATGTGATACAGTACATTAATAAAAGAAAGAACAAGAACTATATGATATTCTTGCTAGATGCTGAAAAAGCTTTTGACAAAGTACAGCATCCTTTCCTGATCAACACTCTTCAAAGTGTAGGGATAGAGGGCACATACCTCAATATCATCAAAGCCATCTATGAAAAACCCACCGCAAATATCATTCTCAATGGAGAAAAATTGAGAGCTTTTATGCTAAGGTCAGGAACTCGGCAGGGATGTCCATAATCACCACTGCTATTCAATATAGTACTATAAGTCCTAGTCTCAGCAGTCAGACAAAAAAGGAAATTAAAGGCATCAGAATCAGCAAAGAAGTCAAACTATCACTCTTTGAGGATAATATGACACTATATGTGGAAAACCCAAAAGACTCCACTCCAAATCTGCTAGAACTTGTACAGGAATTCAATAAAGTGTCAGGATATAAAATCAATGCACAGAAATCAGTTGCATGTCTTAACACCAACAATAGGATAGAAGAAAGAGAAATTAAGGAGTCAATCCCATTTACAATTGCACCCAAAACCATAAGATACCTAGAAATAAGCCTAACCAAAGAGGCAAAGAATCTATACTCAGAAAACTATAAAGCACTCATGAAAGAAATTGAGGGAAACACAAAGAAATGGAAAAAAATGTTCTATGTTCATGGATTGGAAGAACACATATTGTGAAAATATCTATGCTACCTAAAGCAATCTACACATTTAATGCAATCCCTATCAAAGTCCCATCCATTTTTTTCCCAAAGAAATGGGACAAATAATCTTAAAATTTATGTGGAACCAGAAAATACCTCAAATAGTCAGAGGAATATTGAAAAAGAAAGCCAAAGTTGGTGGCATAACAATTCCAGACTTCAAGCTCTATTACAAAGCTGTCATCATCAAGTCAGTTGGTACTGGCACAAAAACAGACACATAGATCAATGAAACATAATAGAGAGCCCAGAAATAGACCCTCAACTCTATGGTCAACTAATCTTCGACAAAGCAGGAAAGAATGTCCAATGGAAAAAAGACAACCTCTTCAACCAACGGTTTTGGGAAAATTGGACAGCCACATGCAGAAAAATGGAACTGGACCATTTCCTTACACCATACACAAAAATAGACTCAAAGTGGATGAAGGACTTCAATGTGAGACAGGAATCCATCAAAATCCTTGAGGAGAACACAGGCAGCAACCTCTTCAACCTCAGCCACAGCAAATTCTTCCTAGGAACATCACCAAAGGCAAGGGAAACAAGGGCAAAAATGAACTAGTGGACTTTATCAAAATAATTTTTTTTTTTGCACAGCAAAGGAAACAGTCAACAAAACCAGAAGACAACTGACAGAATGGGAGAAGATATCTGCAAATGACATATCAAATAAAGGACTAGTATCCAAAATCTATAAAGAACTTATCAAACTCAACACCCAAAGAACAAATAATCCAATCAAGAAATGGGCAGGGGGCACCTGGGTGGCTCAGTGGGTTAAAGCCTCTGCCTTCAGCTCAGGTCATTATCTCAGGGTCCTGGGATCGAGCCCCGCTTCAGGCTCTCTGCTTGGCGGGGAGCCTGCTTCTTCCCTCTCTCTCTGCCTGCCTCTCTGCCTACTTGTGATCTCTCTCTATCAAATAAATAAATAAAATATTTTTAAAAAATGGGCAGAAGACATGAACAGACGTTTCTGCAAAGAAGACGTCCAGATGGCCAACAGACACATGAAAAAGTGCTCCACATCACTCGGCATCAGGGAAATAAAAATCAAAACTGCAATGAGATACCACGTCACACCAGTCAGAATGACTAAAATTAACAAGTCAGGAAACGACAGATGTTGGCAGGGATGTGGAGAAAGGGAACCCTCCTACACTGTTGGTGGGAATGCAAGCTGGTGCAACCACTCTAGAAAACAGCAGGGAGGTTCCTCAAAAAGTTGAAAATAGAGCTACCGTATTGCCCAGCAATTGCACTACTGGGTATTTACCCTAACAATACACATGTAGTGATCCAAAGGGGCATGTGCACCCGAATGTTTAAAGCAGCAATGTCCACAATAGCTAAACTATGGAAAGAACCTAGATCTCCATCAACAGATGAATGGATAAAGAGGAAGTGGTATGTGTGTGTGTACGCACACACACACACACACACACACACACACACACACACATATATATATAATGGAATACTATGCAGCCATCAAAAGAAATGAAATCTTGACATTTGCAATGACGTGGACAGAACTAGAGGGTATTATGCTTAGCGAAATAAGTCAGGCAGAGAAAGACAATTATCATATAATCTCCCTGATATGAAGAAGTTGAGAGGCAACGTGAGAGGTTTGGAGGTAGGAAAAGGATAAATGAAGATGGGATCAGGAGGGAGACAAACCATAAGAGACTCTTAATATCACAAAACAGAGGGTTGTCAGGGGTGGTGGGTAGGGAGAGGGTGTTGGGGTTGTAGACATTGGTGAAGGTATGTGCTATGGTGAGTGCTGTGAAGTGTGTAAACCTGGAGATTCATAGACTTGTACCCCTGGGGCTAATAATACATTATATATTAATAAAAATTTTTAAAAAACTATTAAAAATATCTCCCAACAGACAAGATTCTAGGGCCAGATGACCACCCAGGGGAATTCTACCAAATATTTATTTATTTACTTACTTACTTACTCACTTTTAAGGATTTTATTTATTTATTTGACACAGAGAGAGAGAGATCATAAGAAGGCAGAGAGGCAGGCGGGGGGGGAGCAGGCGCCCCACTGAGCAGAAAGCCAGAGGGGCTCTCTTTTGATTGAGGGGCTCAGTCCCAGGACCCTGAGACCATGACCTGAGCCAAAAGCAGAGGCTTAACCCACTGAGCCACCCAGGCACCCCTCTACAAAACATTTAAAGAAGAACTTATACTTATTCTTCTGAAGAGGTTTCAAAAAAATATGAGTGGAAAAAATGCTTCTAAACTCACTGTATGAGTCCAACATCACCTTGATCCCCAAACCAGAAAAAGACCCCATCAAAAAGGAGATTTACAAAGCACTATCCCTTATGAACACAGATGACAAAATTCTCACCAGGATACTAACCAATAGGATCCAACACTATACTAAAAGGATTATTCTCCATGACCAAGGGGGATTTGTTTCTGTGCTGCAAGGTTATTCAACACTTACAAATCAATCAGTGTGATACATTAATAAAAGAAAGGTCAAGAACCATATGATTGTCTCAATTGATACAGAAAAATCAACTGAAAAAATACAGTATTCTTTCTTGATTAAAACTTTCTGCAGTGTAGAGTTAAGAGGAAATATACCTCAAAATATTAAAAGCTATCTATGAAAAGCCCTCAGCTAATATAATTTTCAATGTGAAAAAACTGACAGCTTTTTTCTAACGTCAGGAATATGAAGGGGATGCCTATTCTCACTCTGTTGGCCAACCTAGCATTAGAAGTCCTAGCCTCAGCATTCAGACAACAAATGAAATAAAAGGCATTCAAAATGGAAAAGAAATTAAACTCTCACTCTTTTTAAATGATATAATATGTGTAAAACCCAAAAGACTCCACACCAAAATTGCTAGAACATATACAGGAATTCAGCTATGTGGCAGGATATAAAATCAAGGCAGAGTTCACTGCATTTTTATACACTAACAATGAGACAGATGAAAGATAAATTAAGTAATTGATCCCATTTACAACTGCACCCACCAAAACCCATAAGATACATAGAAATACACCTAACAAAAAAGGTAAATAATCTGTACTCTAAAAACTACAGAACACTTATGAAGGAAACTGAGGAAGACACAAAGAAATGAAGAAAAAAAAACAGTCCATGCTCATGGATTTGAAGAACACATATTATTAAAATGTCTGTGCTATCCAGAGCAATCTACACATTTAATGCAATCCCTATGAAAATACCCTCGACATTTTTCATAGAGCCGAAACAAAGTCTTAAAATTTATATGCAACCAAAAAAAGATCACAAATAGCCAGAGGGATGTTAAAAAAGAAAACCAAAGCTGGTGGTATCACAATGCTGGTCTACAAGCTATATTACAGAGCTGTAATCATCAAGGCAGTATGGTACTGGCACAAAAACGGACACAGAGATCAAGGCAACCCAGAGAGGGATCCTCAATTCTATGGTCAACTAATCCTCCCTAAGCAGGAAAGAACATCCAATGGAAAAAAAAAGTATCTTCAAGAAATGCGACTGGAAAAAATTGGACAGCCACATGTAGAAAATGAAACTGAACCTTTTTCTTGCACCATACCCAAAGATAAACTCAAAATGCATGAAAGACCTAAATGTGAGACAGAAATCCATCAAAATCCAAGAGGAGAATACAGGAAGCAAACTCTTTGACTTTGGCCACAGCAACTTCTTACTAGACTTGTCTCTAAAGGAAGGTAAACAAATGCAAAAATGAACTATTGGGGCTTCATCAAGATAAAAAGTTTCTGGACAGCAAAAGAAATAGTTAACAAAACTAAAAGTCAACATGTGGAATGGGAGAAGATATTTGCAAATTATTTATATCCAAGATCTATAATGAACTTAGCAAACTCAACACCAAAATTAAAAAAAAAAAAATCCAGTCAAGAAATGGACAGAAGACATGAGGAGACATTTCTCCAAAGAATTCCAAATGGCCAACAAACCCATGAAAAATTGTTCCACTTCACTTGGCATGAGGGAAATGCAAATCAAAACCACAGTTATATACCACCTCACACCAGTCAGAATGGCTAAAATTAACAAAGCAGAATACAACTGTTGGCGAAGATGTGGAGAAAAGAGAGACCTCATACACTATTGTTGGGAATGCAAGTTGGTACATCCACTCTAGATAATGGTATGGAGGTTCTGCAAGAAGCTAAAAATAGAGCTACCTTGACCCAGCAATTTTACTGCTATGTATTTACCCCAAACTTACAAATGTAGTGATCTGTTGGGGTACCTACACCCCAATATTAATAGCAACAATGTCCACAATATCCAGATTTGGAAAGAGTCGAGATGTCCATTGACTGATGGATCTATCTATCTATCTTGTATAATTTCCACATATACATATATATACACAATAGACTATTACTCAGATATGAGAAAGGATGAATACTTACCCTTACATCAATGTGGATGAAACTGGAGGGTGCTTTTACTTTAAGGTTTTATTTATGTATTTGACAGAGAGAGAGACAGTGAGAGAGGAAACACAAGCTGGGGGAGTGGGAGAGGAAGAAGCAGGCTTCCTGCTGAGTAGGGAGATGGATTCAGGGCTTGATCTCAGGACACTGGGATCATGACCTGAGCCAAAGGCAGATGCTTAATGACTGAGACACCCAGGTGCCCCGGGAACTGGAGGGTATTATGCTGAGTAAAATAAGTCAATCAAAGAAAGACAATTATCATAAAGTTTCACTCATATGAGGATTATAAGAGACAGTGCAGAGGATTCCTGGAGAAGGGAGGGAAAACTGAATGGGAAGTCATCAGAGAGAGAGAACAGTCTAGAGAGACTCTTAAGTATAGGAAACAAATTGAGGGTTGTTGGAGTGGATTAATTGGGGGAGTGGATTGATTAGTTAATTAATCAATTAATTAATTGATGGGCATTAAGGAAGGTACATGCTGTGATAAGCACTCAGAGTTACATGCAACTGATGAATTACTGAACTCTACATCTGAAACTAAGTGTGCACCATAATGATGTTTTGAATTTATTTTTATTTTTATCATGTTATGCTAGTCACCATACAGTACATCATTAGTTTTTTATGAAGTGTACCATTTATTGAATTTAAATTAAAAAAATAGAGAAAAAAATTACATCCACCTGTGTACCTTCACACCAAATAGAAGTGTTGACTATGGATGAGGTGGGAATCATCACCCTTGCATCTTGAATCTCCTGATTATGGCAAGTATCTCTGCAGTCCCTAATGGAATGTTAGGTATTTCTTTTGACTTACTGTCTTCCTGTTACCAGTAATTCTTTTTTTTTTTATTATTTCATTTTATTTTATTTTGTTTCTTTTCTGTGTTCCAGCATTCATTGTTTATGCACCACACCCACTGCTCCATGAATTACGTGCCCTCCATAATATCCACTACCAGGATCACCCAACCCCCCACTCACTCTCCTCCAAAATCATGTTTGTTTCTCAGAGTCCACAATCTCTCATGGTTTGTCTTCTCCTCCAATTTCTCCCAACTCACTTCTGTGCTCCATCTTCCAATGTCCTGCATGTTATTCCTTATGCTCCACAAGTAAGTGAAACCATATGATACTTGACTCTCTCTGCTTGACTTATTTCACTCAGAATAATTTCTTCCAGTCCCATCTATGTTGATACAAAAGTTGGGTATTCATCCTTTATCTCCTTTATCCATTCGTCTGTTGAAGGGCATCTTGGTTCTTTTTTTTTTTTTTTAATATTTTATGTATTTATTTGACAGAGAGAAAGATCACAAGTAGTCAGGGAGGCAGGCAGCGAGAGAGAGAGAGAGAGAGAGCAAGTGAGGGTGAGGGAAGCAGGCTCCCTGCTGAGCAGAGAGCCAGATGCATGCGGGGCTCGATCCAAGGACCCTGGGATCATGACCTGAGCCGAAAGCAGAGGCTTAACCCACTGAGCCACTCAGGCACCCCGGGCATCTTGGTTCTTTCCATAGTTTGGTGACTGTGGCCATTGCCGTAATGAACATTGGGATACAGATGGCCCATCTTTTCACTACATCTGTATCTTTGGGGTGAATACCCAGTAGTGCAATTGCAGGGTCATAGGGTAGCTCTATTTTTAATTTCTTAAGGTATCTCCACTCAGTTTTACAAAGTGGCTGCACCAACTTGCATTCCCACCAACAGTGTAAGAGGGTTCTCCTTTCTCCACATTCTCTCCAACACACGTTGTTTACTGTCTTGTTAATTTTGGCCATTCTAACTGGTGGAAGGTGGTATCTCAATATGCTTTTTATTTGAATTTCCCTGGTGGCTAGTGTTGATGAAAATTTTTTGCATGTGTCTGTTAGCCATTTGGATGTCTTCTTGGGAGAAATGTCTGTTCATGTCTTCTGCCCATTTTTTGACGTGATTATCAGTTTTGTGTGTGTTGAGTTTGAGGAGTTCTTTATAGATCTTGGATATCAGCCCTTTGTACTGTCATTTGCGAATATCTTCTCCCATTCTGTGGGTTGCCTCCTTGTTTTGTTGACTGTTTCTTTTGCTGTGCAGAAACTTTTGATCTTGATGAAGTCCCAAAAATTCACTTTCGCTTTTCTTTCCTTTGTCTTTGGAGAAGTTTCTTGAAAGAAGTTGCTGTGGCTGATGTCGAAGAGGTTACTGCCTATGTTCTCCTGTAGGATCCTGATGGATTCCTGCCTCACATTGAGGTTTTTTATACATTTCGAGTTTATCTCTGTGTATGGTGTAAGGAATGGTCAAGTTTCATTCTTCTACACATAGCTGTCCAATTTTCCCAGCACCACTTATTGAAGAGATTGTCTTTTTTCCACCGTATATTTTTCCTGCTATGTCGAAGATTATTTGACCATAGAGTTGAGAGTCCATATCTGGGCTCTCTATTCTGTTCCATTGGTTTATGTGGGGGTGTTTTTTTTTTTGCCATAAAAATGGTTTTTGTGCCAGTACCATGCTGTCTTGGTAATCACAGCTTTGTAGTAAAGATTGAAGACAGGCAACGTGATACCCTCAGTTTTGTTTCTCTTTTCCAACATTTCCTTAGAAATGCGGGGTCTCTTCTGGTTCCATACAAATTTTAGGATTGTTTGTTCCAGCTTTTTGAAAAATGCTGGTGAAATTTTGATTGCAAAGGCATTGAAAGTATAGACTGCTCTGGGCAGTGCAGACATTTTAACAATTTTATTCTTCTGATCCATGAGCATGGACTTGTCTTCCATCTTTTTGTGTCTTCTTCAATTTCTTTCATAAATGTTCTGTAGTTCCTCGAGTACAAATCCTTTACCTCTTTGGTTAGGTTAATTCCTAGGTATCTTATGGTTTATGGTGCTATAGTAAATGGAATTGATTCTCTAATTTCCCTTTCTGTATTTTCATTGTTAGTGTATAAGAAAGCCACTGATTTCTGTACATTGATTTTGTATCCTGCCACATTACTGAATTGCTATATGAATTCTAGTAGTTTTGGGGTGGAGTCTTTTGGGTTTTCCATATGAAGTATCATGTCACCTGCAAAGAGAGAGAGTTTTACTTCTTCATTGCCAATTTGAATACATTTTATTTTTTTGTCTGTTTTCTGTTGCTAGGACTTCTAGCACTATGTTGAACAAGAGTGGCGAGAATGGGCATCCTTGTTTTGTTCCTGATCTCAAAGGGAAGGCTGTCAGTTTTTCCCCATTGAGGATGATATTCGCTGTGGGATTTTCATAGATGTATTTTATGAAGTTCAGGAATGTTCCCTCTATCCCTATCCTTTGAATCGTTTTAATCAGGAACAGATGCTGTATCTTGTCAAATGCTTTTTCTGCATCAATTGAGAGGACCATGTGGTTCTTCTCTCTTCTTTTATTGATTTGTTTTATCGCATTGATTGATTTGTGAATGTTGAACCAACCATGCACCCCAGGGATAAATCCCACCTGGTCATGGTGGATAACCTTTTTAATGTACTCTTGGATCCTATTATCTGGATCTTGTTGAGAATCTTAGCATCCATATTCATCAGGGATACTGCTCTAAAGTTCTCCTTTTTTAGTGAGGTCTTTGCCTGGTTTGGGGATCAGAGTAATGCTGGCTTCATAAAAAGACTCTGGAGGTTTTCCTTCTGTTTCTATTTTTTGAAACAACTTCAGGATAATAGGTATTATTTCTTCTTTGCATGTTTTGTAGAATTCTCCAGGGAATCCATCATATCCTCGGCTCTTGTTTTCTTTTCTTTTTTTTTTTTGGGGGGGGGGGCTTTTGATCACTGCTTCAATCTTGTTACTAGATATTGGTCTATTCAGGTTGTCAATTTCTTCCTGATTCAGTTTTAGAAGTTTATAAGTTTCCAGGAATGCATCCATTTCATCTAGATTGCTTAACTTATTGGCATATAACTGTTGATAATAACTTCTGATGATTGTTTCTAGTTCCTTGTTGTTAGTCGTGATTTCTACCTTTTCATTCATAATTTTATTATTTTGGGTCCTCCCTCTTTTCTTTTGGATTAGTTTGGGCAATGGTTTATTGACCTTACTGATTCTTTCAAAAAATAAATAAATAAATAAAAAGCTTCCACTTTCATTGATGTTTTCTACTAAATCTCTAGTTTCTATCTCATTGATCTCTGCTTTAATCTTGATTATTTCCCCTCTTCTGTGTGTGGTTGGCTTAATTTGTTGTTGATTTTCCAGTTCTTTAAGTATAAAGTTAGCTGGTGTATTCTGGATTTTTCAATTTTTTGAGGGAGGCTTGGATGGCTATGTATTTCCCTCTTAGGTCTGCTTTTGCTGTATCCCATAGGTTTTGGGCTGAAGTCACTCCATTCTCATTGGTTTCCAGTAATTGTTTGAGTTCTTTTTTGATTCACTAGTTGATCCAAACATTCTAAATCAGGGTGGTCTTTTGCTTCCATGTATTTGAATTCCTTCCAAACTTTTTCTTGTGGTTGAGTTCCAGTTTCAAGGCATTGTGGTCTGAGAAAATGCAGGGAATAATGTCAATCTTTTGGTATTGGTTGAGTGCTAATTTTTGGCCCAGTTTGTGGTCTATTCTGGAGAAGGTTCCATGTGCACTAGAGATGAATGTGTATTCTGTTGTTTTAGGGTGGAATGTTCTGTATATATATCTATGAGGCCCATCTGGTCTAATGTGTCATTCAATGCTCTTGTTTCTTTCTTGATTTTGTTTGGATGATCTGTCTATTACTGAGAGTGACATGTTAAGATCCCCTACTATTAATGTATTCATATCAATATGACTATTTATCTTGATTAATAATTTTCTTATGTAGTTGGCTGCCCCCATTTGGGGGGCATAAATATTTATAATTGTTAGATCTTCTTGGTGGATAGACCATTTACGAATGATGTAGTGTCCTTCTGTATCTCTGACTACAGTCTTTAGTTTAAAATCTAATTTATATTATATGAGAATTGCTACACCCACTTTCTTTTGAGGTCCATTGGCATGAAAGATGATCCTCCATCCCTTCACTTTCAGTCTGGAAGAACACTTAGGTTCCAAATATGTCTCTTGTAAACAACATGTGGACAGGTTCTATTGTTTTGTCCAATCTGCAACCCTGTGCCATTTTTTGGGAACATTTAGGCTGTTCACATTGAGAGTAATTATTGAAAAATCCTTCGTATTGACATCATGCTGCCTGTGAAGTCCTTGTTTTTATAGATGGTCTCTGTAAATTTCTGTTCATTGATACTCTTGGGCCCTTTTTTCTTCTATAGAAACCCCTCTTAATGTTTCCTGTAGTGCCAGCTTGGTGGTCACACACTCTTTTAAATCTTGCCAGTCTTGGAAACTGTTTATCTCTCTATCCATTTTGAATGTCAGCCTTGTTGCATAAAGTATCCTTGGCTGCATGTTCTTCTCATTTAGTGACCTGAATATGTCTTGCCAGTCCTTCTAGCTTGTCAGGTTTCTGTGGACAGGTCTGACTTTATTCTATTTATTCTGACTTCATTCCTCTGTATGTAAGGAATCTCTTCCACCTAGCTGCTCTCAAGAGCTCCTGTCTAAAATTATGATTCATCAATTTCACAATGACGTGTCTCGAAGTTTTCCTGGATTCTATGGTCTTGGGGGGAGATCTTTCTGCCTCTAGGACATGAATGCTGGTTCCATTCCCCAGACTGGAAAAATTTTCATGGAGAATTTGTTCAGCTATATCCTCTAGTTTTCTTTCTTTCTCTTCCCCCTCAGAGATCCCAATAATTCTGATGTTGGAACATTTCATGGTGTCATTTATTTCCCTACTTCTGTTTTCATGTCTCCTAAGCTGCCTGTTCCAGGCCTCCTGATCCTTTTTCTCTATCATTTTATCCTCTGGGTAACTAATTCTATCTTCTGCCTCAGTTACCCTAGCTGTTAGAGAATTTAGTTTGGATCTCATTGATAGCATTTTTAACTTCTTCCCAGGCAGCCTTCACTTCTGCCTTAATCAATTCCATGTTTTCATTTATAGTTTTCTCCAACCTAGCCATTGCCTGGATACTTATTACCCCAAATTCCCTTTCTGGCATACTGTTTTTGTCCACATACAATAGCTCTGATGGTGAGGGCACAGTCTCTGAATTTTTCCTCTGTTGGGCATTCCTCTTTCTAGTAATTTTGGTGACAGGTGGTTGAGGGAATGAGTAGCTGAATATATCAACTGTGATCCATGCAAGTTGCACCCTGGAATGCTTCTGAGCTATCAGAAATTTCCACCAAGAAGAAAGAAAAAAGAAAAAAAAAAAGGAGAGAGAAAGAGAGAGAGAGAAAAGAGAGAGAGAGAAGACCCAGCCAGAATGGGCCCCAAAGGTATGGGTTATAAGGTATATAAACAAAAACAGACAAACAAAAAGACTGAAAAAAGTAAATGACAAGAAGAAAAAAAAAAAGAACCCAACCCAAATGAATCCGTAGTATAAGATTTATATAATACCATAACAGAAAGAAATACAGAGAAACACTGACAGAAGAAAAAGATCAGAGGGTGGTTATAAATCCTCAGTGTGGGGGAGGAAGGTTATTTTGATTCTTCCTGGGTGCATCTTGATATCTTTGTTAAAGGACTCAACTTTCCAGAGATAAAGGAAGATTAAAACTGGTTTTATAAAGGGGTATTATTGATTAGGGAAAGAGGATAATTTGAAGATTATATCTATATGTATATTAAAAAATAGAAAAGCAGGGGCACCTGGGTGGCTCATTGGGTTAAAGTCTCTGCCTTTGGCTCAGGTCATGATCTCAGGGTCCTGGGATTGAGCCCCACGTTGGCTCTCTGCTCAGCGGGGAGTCTGCTTCCTTTCCTTTCTCTTTGTCTGCCTCTCTGCCTACTTGTGATCTCTGTCAAATGAATAAATAAAATCTTTTAAAAATAGAAAAGCAAGGGAAAAACGCAGGTATATGTATGAAAAAAAGAGTTCAATTTAAAAGGTTAATATGGAATTTGTTGTATTGAATCTCTCATGGTGATGGTATATAGGTTAAAAACATTAAAAAGAATGAGAATATTGAGAATCAATTTAAAAATTCAAGTTGTAACTATAATATATACAGATTTTAGGGCAATACCGGGGGCTTAATATCTTCTTTCCCCCTGCTATTGGGCCTTTACAGTTTTATGGGGACCCTGTGGTGGTTGTCCTCTAGTTTTTTTGGCTGGCTTTCTAGGTGAGGGTCCTGATAATTTGTTTTTCAGTCAGTCTTGCTTGGGTTGAGTCCTCCTATTCCCTATCAAGGGGCTGGGCTCTGTTGAAACCGGTTTTTCAGGGTTTTGTTCTCTGAAGGTTTTTGCTCTTTGGTGGCTTTTTGTGGCTTTTTGGAGGTTTAGTGGAAAGGAAACTGTGCCCAGACCTCTGTCTCAGAAAGAAGCCTCAGTCCGTTCCCCTCTGGGTGGTCCCAAACATGCAGACTCCCCCTCTGCAAAATCTGCTGAGCCATCAACCTCACACAGGCAGTGCATGCCCCCAGCTACTCTCTCAGGGGTGGTGCAAATTGCCCCTGCTTGTCTCTGCACCCTTGTGCTACTAAAACTGTGAGCAATATTGGTCCAAGGAGTCTGCTTCCAGTGGCTGCCTTTGCCAGGACTACATTCTCAAGCTCAGGCTGGGAATGTTCAGACTCTTGGCCAGTCCTAGCATCCGCAGGTTAGTGCCCAAACAGACCACTCTCAGGCGTGTGTGGGGAGCAGGCACGATTCAGTCCCCAGTCATGCAGTGTGTGTGCAGAGTGCAAAAGGCTTTGGTTCTAGAGAATGCCAGCTGGCATACACATCGGTCTCCCTCACGGGTGGAGGGTGCCTGGCCCTGCGCTGGTGCAAGCCACAAAATGCTGGCAGCTCAGGGACCAGGGCGTGGAGGCTTTGCTGCACTCTCTCTGGCACTGGTGGTCTCCAGCAATGGCCATCCTGGGTCCGTGGGGCTTAGGCTCATGCCCATGACTGCCTGATTCCACCAGTTGGCCCTTAAGACCTTTCGCTCTTTTTGAGTGCTTTTAACCAGACTCGAAGTTAATTCTAGTCCCCAGTCACAGGGCACTCTCACATTGGGGTAGTACTTTCCAATGGATAACTTCTGGTGACACCCCTTCTGTTTATTCTCTGATATCAGTCTGATTCCCACTCGCTTTACCTCTCAACTGGCATCTTCTGCCCCCTATAGAGATCCATAGGATCCTGAGATCCTATATCTCTGGATGATTTCATGGGTGTTCAGAGTGTTCTGGTAGATAATTAGCTCACTTTAGGGAATTGGTTGAAGCAGGGTCTCTTACTTCTCCGCCATCCCCCCACCCCTAGTTAGCAGTAATTCTAATGGATATCCTGTGGCCTTTCCCTGAAAATAACCATAGGTCAGGAAACAAACATGTTAATTCTTCCAGCTGCTAAGTATTCTACTCCAATTATGCATCCTTGAACTGGATTCAGAATAGGTTTAGTGACCTACTAGATTTACTCTGAGATATGTCTGTGCTAAAACAACATAAACCCGATAAAAATCACGCTCAGTGAATTACCACAGTGACATTTTGGGTTTCTTGGAAACAATGTCAATTCAGAGCCAGTGCCCATCCTTGAAAGACCTGACACATATCCATCTCTAAATGCACAGTTACCTAGTAAAAAGCAGTAGGTCAATTTGGGGAAGTCTGTAAGAAACTATGAGTAACAGTATAAATTTTTGTTCTTGGATCCTTCCTCAAGGAGACTCGGTTTCCTGTTTACTCAAGTTTTGGGTCTGAAAACATTTTTTAAGTTCAGGATTGATGGAAGAACTGAGACTCATTTTTCTGATTCGATTAGGCTTTTCTCTCTTGACTTAGAACTTATAGGCTTAATCAAATCAAGGAATAATTTAGTAAGCTTCCTGTCTTCTTCACTTCAATGAGCATTGTAATTAACTACCCAACTCTAGAGGTCTGTATGTGTCCAAACATTTGGATTTCTATAATAATTCTGATGTACACTAAAATAACTACACCTACCTTGACTTTCAAATTAGTGGAATCTAATTATTACCAGTGCATTTATATTTTCAAAATGAGTGGCTGTATTTATCACTGTGAGTTCTGGTCTACAGAGAAGAGGAAACATGGAGCTCTATAAGGATGCTGGAGTTCCATTCCCAAGTTAATATTTTCAAGTATGGTGAAAAATGTGTCTTTACCTGCTGCCCCACCCCCAGAGTGGATGTGTAGGTCTAATATAATGTATCCACATTAACATTGCAATCTCCCTAAGCTTTATAATATTTTCCTCTATTTTAAACAATGAGAGGTTAGGCATTTCCATTTTACTTAAGATGGATCAACTTTTGAGCCATGTTTCATCAATCACCCGACAAACTTGAAGGGCACATTCTAACTCCCTGTGATGAAGGGTAGTTGGAAGAAAGGCAGGCCAGGACAAGGGCCCTCTGCCCTTAAGAGTAAACCACTCTTGGGGCGCCTGGGTGGCTCAGTGGGTTAAAGCCTCTGCCTTCAGCTCAAGTCATGGTCTCAGGGTCCTGGGATCAAGCCCTACATGGGGCTCTCTGTTCAGTGGGGACCCTGCTTCCTCCTCTCTCCCTGCCTGCCTCTCTGACTACTTGTAATCTCTATCAAATAAATAAATGAAATCTTTAAAAAAAAGAGTAAACCACCCTTAAAGTGATTTTACACCACCCAGGAAGGAGCCCTCTACCCTTTCCCATGTGATACATAGATGACAAAAACCTGATTGCATGGCAGGTGCAGGGAGGGTTAATCAGATTAACCATCAATCCCACAAAAACCCGTAGACTTAGAAACTCCAGAGGCAACCCTCTTGGATCCCCTCCTTCTTCAGAGGCTTTGTACTATGACTCAATAAACTTTATTATTGCTCAATAAACTTTGCTTTGCTTCCCATCACTGTTCATCAGGTTCACCTCTTCATTATTAAAAGTGGCATGATCAAGAACCTCAGGCACCAAAGGAAAAGAAATCTTACAATAATAAGAAATATGGAGGAAATACCCATGACAATTACTGTTGTCATTTCTGTAACTGGTCACACAGTCATCTCTGGATTTGTAAGTACTTTTCTCTACTATGAATTTTGTATTTTCTTTGACTCAGGAGCATCTCAGCTAATTCTGGTCCTTTACCTGACCCAAATTTTTAATTCCTAGAGCATCTGGACCATTACTAGTCCTGTTTGTATTATTTGCTTTGTTTTACATTGATCTTATTCTTAACTCATTCAAATATTAAGATAAAGTCTAAATGATAGTCTGTATCCTAGACATATTCTTCCTTACATCTATCATACAGCAGTAGTTGAATTTACTTCAGTAATAACACAGATTCTTTAATTCACCACACACTGGGCTCCTAAACTTTGCCCTATACACAACTATCCATTGTAAAATCCTTAGCTAAGTCAGTTTAGCAAAAGTCTTTCATCTGATTACTGTCAATGTCTAATCATGTTTCTTATTCTCGACCTCGACCAGGTGGTGTCTGATCAGACTGGCCTATCTTCTGTAAGAATCCTGTGAGTAGATTAGTCAAAAATTACATTAGCCTGGATGTTTCTTCTTAGTAATTTTTCATTCTCTGACATCTACCAGGCTTCATTGCTAAAAACTGCCACTTTCTCTTGACATACTTGGAATTGAACCCAATTCTATAACTAGGTCTCTTTTCCTCTACTGCAATAGTCTTGACTAACATGTTTTAACAAATATCCACTCCCTCAGGACCATAACTGTGTACTTTTGAAACCTTTGCCTTGACTCCTCTTTGATCAAGGATCCGATTGTGACTCTGATTACTGAAAAACTGTTCCAGAAATGTCCCTTAAAGCTGGTAGGGAAAATTTTGGTTCTAAAAATTTAGAATACAATGAGAAGATATTTTAGAGTCCCAAATAGAGACTATTAGAGTGCTAGGTTTCTCTGGAAGATTCCAGGTGAGAGTCCACAGCAAGCACCTGTTTAAAAAGAAGGTTAGAGTGCCAAGCTAAAAGAAATAAGTTAAAACTCCCAAGTGTCTCTTTTCTTACTCCAAAGTATCAATGATTAGGAACATGGGAGCTACTCAGTGTACTTAGAACCCTCTTCTTAAACATTTGCTGAAAATATATTTCACTAACTCTGCTTCCATGCTTGTTACCATGATTTTATTAAGGATAATTTGGAACTTTAATGGCTTTTGAGGGAAATTTAATATCTATCCAAACTGGCTTCTCTAAAACTTCTTCCTTCTCATCATAGCTCTTCCTGTTTCTCCCTTTACTGCTTTGGATATTACCTCCAGTTTCCTTGAATTGTTTGATATTGTACCCCTTTGGACCCCCACCTCCACCATACCTCTGTTCAGTTTGCCACACTTTTCCCTGCCCACTTCAGCCCCTCAGCTCCTTAAAGTCACTTGAGCTTTAGGTCTCCTACCTTTCCTTGAGGGCTTTCAAAGGGCTAAGTCCCCCCAAAAGCAACCACCTGAGGCTGAAAAGGGATCAAAAGGCTATTTGGAACAGAAGTGGATGTTTTGTCCAATGTGATAGGTTTTGGAGACACCCAGAGAGCAGCTAAACATCCTGCCAGTCACCGACCTTAAGTTGAGTCCAGAGACTTCATCAGATTATATACCAGAGCGAAAGAACATCTTAAAGGTCTCCTCTATAAATATTAATAAACAGGTAATCATACTTTGTGTCATGTCAGAACAATTTAGACAAAAGACATCAAGTGAAGATTAACCAGTTTGATGATGTCACTATATTTTACTGACCTGAAGTTTTATAATTAAAGCTGTAAGATCTCTGCATGCTTATATACACTTGTGTATGTATATGTGCATGTGTATTATGTATAGGTGACATATTTCTACTCATGGATGATATCACCAATTTACTTTATAAAATCCCATAAAGGAGTTCTACTCACATAAGCTTAGAAATAAAACAGTCCTTCTTTAACTTAAGTATTCCTAAATGTATATGAAATTTTATTTTATTTTTTGAGTATTAGCTTCTTTTTTTTAATTATGTTCACTTAATATAGTATGCACATATAGCACATCATTAGTTTTTGATATAGTGTTCAATGATTCATTAGTTGTGTATAACATCCAGTGCTCATCACAACATGTGCCCCCCTTAATACCCATCAAGCAGCACCCCTCTCCCTTCTGTAACTCTCAGTTTGTTTCCCAGAATCCAGAGTTTCTCATGGTTTGCCTCCCACTCTTATCTGAGGAACCATAGGGGAAAGGAGGGAAAACTGAATGGGCAGAAATCAGAGAAATATATGAAATTTAAAAACAAATTACTTTTTTAAAGTTCCTATTACCTGGAATAATCCTTGATAAATAAAACTAGATTTTAAAATCATTGGTGAAATAAAGAAGACATCACTTCAGAGTTGTCAGCATCAAATATAATGCAGACACACAATTTCTTTCTATGTAGTTTTACTAGTCAAACTTAAGTCTAAATTATCTGCACTAGATGTTTAGGATTATCACACTATAAATACATATTAAAAACAAATGTACAATAAAATGAATTGCTTAATAATATAAAAAAAATAGTAGATATAGAGGGGGAGAAGCTGGGAAGATGGAAGAGTGAGAGGATCCTAAGCTCACTTTGAATGACAGATACAACTAAATAACATTCACATTAGTGTAAATAACCCAGAAAATGACCCAAAGACATACAGAAGAAACTCCACAACTAAATGTAGAGAAGAAGCCACACTGAAAAGCATAGGAAGGGCCCTAAATGGACCCACAGGACTGTCGAGAATGGGGAAGGGAGGGATGTACAAGTGTGGAAAGAGGTCACAATCAGACTCTCACATCTGGGAGCCCACACAGGGAAGACAAATTTCCATAACATTTGGCTTTGAAAACCACAGGGGCTGAATTTTGTGACTTTTTATAATCAGGAGAACTTAAAATCTGGAATTTTCAAAATCAGAAGTCTATGCTCTGAAACCCCATGAGTATGAGAGGAGACTGACTCCCCACCCTTAAAGGAATACACACACACACACACAAACCAGCCTACAGAGATACAGCATAAAAACAGCAGAATCTTGAAAAACACCCTGGGCATATAGGAGGAAAAGTTGTTTACTAATCTCAGAATGTGTCCTGGAGGGACGGATTCTTTGGGGCACCCCTCCAGGAACAAAGGGAATGACAGGAAACATTTTCCTCCCTTGCCCCCCAGTATTTTTTTAATTTAATTTAATTTTTTCAGTGTTTCAAGATTCATTGTTTATGCACCACACCCAGTGGTCCATGCAATATGTGCCCTCCTTAATACCCACCATCAAGCTGATCCATCCCCCCCAACCCCCTCCCCTCCAAAACTGTCAGTTGGTTTCATAGAGTCCACAGTCTCTCATGCTTTGTCTCCTCCTCCAATTTACCCAATCCACTTTTCCATTCCTTTTCCTAATGTCCTCCATGTTATTCCTTATGTTCCACAATTAAGTGAAACCATATGATAATTGACTTTCTCTGCTTGACTTATTTCACTCAGCATAACCTCCAGTCCCATGTTGATACAAAGTTGGGTCTTCATCCTTCCTGATGGCTGTGTAATATTCCGTTGTATACCAGGACCATATCTTCTTTATCCATTCATCTGTTGAAGGGCATATTGGCCATTTCCACAGTTTGGTGATTGCGGCCATTGCTGCTATGAACATCGGTGTGCATATGGCTCTTCTTTTCAATACATCTGTATCTTGGGGTAAATGTCAAGTACTGCAATTGCTGGGCCATAGGATAGCTCTATTTTTAGACCTTTTGAGGAACCTCCACACTGTTTTCCAAAATGACTATACCAACTTGCATTCCTATCAACAGTGAAAGAAGCCAGAAGAATTTAACTAATACATTCAGAATATTCCACCTTAAAACAACAGAATACACATTCTTTTCATATGTGCATGGGATGTTTTCCAGAAAAGATCACAAATTAGTCCACAAAACAAGTCTCAATGGATTCAAAAAATTTAAGTCCTACCACACATCTTTTCTGACCACAACAGTAAGAAACAAAAAATCAAGCACAAGACAAAATCTGGAAAGACCACAAGTATATAGAGGTTACATAATGCTACTAACAATAAACAAGTCAACCAAGAAATCAAAACAGAAAATAAAAAAATTATGTAGTGACAAATGAAAAATGAAAATACAATGATCCAAAATCATTGTGATGTAGCCAAAGTGCTTCTAAGTGAATTTTTTAGCAATACAGACCTACTTAAAGAGCAAGAAAAACCTGAAATATGCAACCTAACCTTACATCTAAATAAAAGAACTAGAAAAAGAACAGACACAATCTCAAACTAGCAGAAGGAGGGAAATAACGAAGATTAGAGCATAAATAAATGAAACAGAACCTTAAAAAACAATGGAACAGATTAATGAAACCAGGAGCTGATTCTTTGAAAACACCAACAAAACTGATAAACCAGTAACCAGACTCATGAAAAAAAAAAAAAGACTCAAATAAACAAAATCGGAAATAAAAGAGGACAAATAACAATAAACACCACAGAAATACAAACAATTATAAGAGAGTATTATAAAAAATAATATGTCTACAGATTGGATAACCTGGAAGAAATAGATACATTTCTAGAAAAATATAGCTCCCCCAAACTGACACAGAAAGAAATAGAAAATTTGAACAGATCAATTATCAGCAATAAAAGTGGTTCAGTAATCAAAAAACTCCCAACAAACAAAGCCGAGGACCAGACAGCTCACAGTTAAATTTTACTTAACATTTAGTGTTAATACCTATTTTTCACAAACTATCCCCCCCAAAATGGAATTCCTTCCAACTTCATTCTATGAGGCCAGGATTACCCCAGGATGCAATCAATAAAAATCTATACCTAGAATCAGTCTCTACTCCAATAAGGATAAAATTCTACCCCTTTCACAATAGAAACATTACAATGTAATTAACCTGCTAGTAAGGTGTCTGCAAACACTCTGAAATGTGCTATATGAAGGACTCAGTGTTGCTATCCATTTATGGCTGATAAGACACCCAATATTGTTGAGTAGAAGTGCATGTCAATAAGCACATGCATAGCCTCCATTCCTGCTGCCATGGTCTCACTGTTGAATAACAGCTGTGGTACAGAAAGAGGCTTACCAGTGTCCATAGAATGTTTCCTTATATATACTTGATTATTAAAATCTTTCACTGCTGAAGTCAACACTTGGTAAGCATTCACATGTACACAAATATCTTAAGTTTTCTCCTAATGAGAGATGTTTATCCACATACCTCCTCCCCAAATTTAATTGTCACCAATTTTACAATCATATTCCTTTTAAGTCCCTGACCATCAAGCCAAACAATCGATTACAGCCTAGAACTACTATGTAATCACACTTTAGGTCATTTCTCTTTCAAATAATATGAGTAACACAGTTTACTGCCTAAACTTCTGAACATTGGGATGATTTCCTTACTCCACTGTCTTTCAACAATGTCCTAGAGAGGTTCTGTAGGCCTGCAGCTCTCCACTTGCAGGTGATGTCTCTATGTGGTGCAGAACCATTTGTAAAATGGACCCACATCATTTTTACTTTGTCCACTAATTGTAAGGAACTCCACATTTTGGGATAGGTGTTGACTGTAGAGAGAAGAAAGTATAGCAGGAATATGAACAATGAGTCTTTGGGCCAATTCCTTATGTAACTTCTGCCTTCATGGCCTGTTCAGACCAATTACATATATACCATTTCCACTCAATGTAGAATTTCTGTGGATGCCCAACTCTAAGAAATATTAGGTAACCCTCAGTTCATGACAGGTACCTCCAGTCATATGGTGATTTAGTGGCCTATGGAAAAGCACTCAGTAACTGATAAAGCCCAGTAGCAAGATAAGAGTTGTTTTTCAAAAGGATTTTATTTATCTTAGGCTAATAGTAGCACCTTGCTCTAAAATTATTAATCCCTGTGCTGTGATTCACCTATAAAGACTGACAAAATCCTCAAAAATCATCTCTATGAATGAGTGGAACTCAAGGAATATTAAATATGCTGGGTTACTGGCAGAACAGCTTACACAGCACACTGGAACTGTTGCAAAGTTTTCTTTCATTCTGGGCCAGATGAAAATAGTAGCTTCCTGTTCCCTGGGTATATGGAATGAGCTAACACAGCCAAATGAGGTATATGTTTCTTCTAAAATCCAAAGATGTCCACTAAACACTGTGCCTCCTTCTTGGTTTTAGGGGGGACCAGATGCAATTTACCCTTCATTTAAAAAAAGAATATATCTGTGTAAGCACCACATTCTTGGATCCCTAGAAATTTTCACAGAGGTAGAAGGCTCCTGAAGTTTAGTTGTATTTTTCCCTACTCTCTGATGTACACAAGCCTTACCACTGAGCTGAGAGTAGCTACTATTTCCTCTCACTAAGTCCTGTAGGGATAATGTCATCCATGAAATGAACAGGTACAATATTTTGTGGTAGAGAAAGGTGATCAAAAACCTGCAAACAAAGAGTTGATATATCTTTAAGGTAGAACAGGGAAGATACATGGCTTCCTTTGTCAACTATAAGGAAACTGCTTCTGGTAGGCATTGTGATGGTGCATGCAGAAAAAGACATTTGTAAAAGTTTGGTATTCATCCTTTCTAATGGAGGCATATTACTCCCTTGTAGATATGGACCATATCTTCTTTATCCATTCATCTGTTGAAGGGTATCTTTGCTCTTTCCACAGTTTGGCGACTGTGGCCATTGCTGCTATGTACTTTCATATCAACATGGATGGGATTGGGGGAGATTATGCTGAGTGAAATAAGTCAAGCTGAGAGAGTCAATTATCATATGGTTTCACTTACTTGTGGAGCATAAGGAATAACACGGAGAACATTGGGAGAAGGAGAGGAGAAGTGAGTTGGGGGACATCAGAGGGGGAGATGAACCATGAGAGACTGTGGACTCTGAGAAACAAACTGAGGGTTTTGGAGGGAAGAGGGTGGTGGAGTTGGGTAAGTCTGGTGGTGGTGGGTATTAATGAGGGCATGTATTGCATGGAGCACTGGGTGTGGTGCATAAAAAATGGATCTTGGAACACCGAAAAAGAATAAAATAAAATTATGATATTTAAAAAAAAAGAAAGTGAACACATAGTGGAAAACAAAAATGAAAGAAAAGAAGAAGAAGAAGAAGAAGAAGAAGAAGAAGAAGAAGAAGAAGAAGAAGAAGAAGAAGAAGAAGAAGAAGGGGAAGGGGAAGAGGAAGAGGAAGAGGAAGAGGAAGAGGAAGAAGAAGAAGAAGAAGAAGAAGAAGAAGAAGAAGAAGAAAACCTTTGCCAGATCAACAGCTACATACCTGGTACTAGGTTAAGTGTGAATTTGCTATATAAATAAAATACTCCTGGTACAGCTGCTGCAGTTAGAGTCATTCTTATGTTCATCTTGCAATGATCAATTGTCATTTATTTTCAATATATCTGTCTTCTGCCCAAGTCAAATAGAAGATTTGAAAGGGGAGACTTTTAGACATTGGCTTCTAAAGTCTATTTTAGTTCTAAAGCTCTTAGACCATATCTAATTTGATGTACATCATTCACAAATACAAATCCCAGCCAAAGCTTTAGTAATATAAACAATGTTTCCAACTATCACCTATTATAATAAGAACTATTTTATTGATGAAAATAACTATTTTTCCATAAATATAAGAATAATCACTGAGTTTTATATTCTGGAGGGACCAAGTAGAAGGCCTGAAATTCTCCTTTTCAGTGGGGTCTTTGCCTGGTTTTAGGATCAGGGTAATGCTGGCTTCATAGAAAGAGTCTGGAAGATTTCCTTCTTTTTCTATTTTTTGTTTCTATTTCCTTGGTGTTAGTAATGATCTCACTTTCCATTCATAATTTTATTAATTTGGGCCTTCTCTCTGTTCTTTTGTATTAGTTTGGCCAGTGGTTTATCAATCTTATTGATTCTTTCAAAAAACCAGCTTCCATTTTTTTTTTTTGATGTGTTCTATTTTATCTCTAGTTTCTATCTCATTGACCTCTTCTCTAATCTTATTTTCCTTCTTGTGTGAGGGGATGGCTTAATTTGTTGATTTTCCAGTTCTTTAAGGTGAAAAGAGAGCTGGTGTATTCTGGATTTTTCAATTTTTTGTTGAGGGAGGCTTGGATGGCTATGTATTTCCCCGTTTGGAGGGCCTTTGCTGTATCCCATGGGTTTTAGACTAAAGTGTCTTCATTCTCATTGGTTTTCATGAATTGTTTAAGTTCTTCTTTTATTTCCTGGTTGATTCCAACATTCTCAAGCAGGGTGGTCTTCAGCTTCCAAGTGTTGAGTTTCTTCCAAATTTTTCTTGTGGTTGAGTTCCAGTTTCAAATCATTGTGGTCTGAGAATATGCAGGAAATAATCTTAATCTTTTGGTATCAATTGAGCCCTGATTTGTGACTCAGTATGTGGCCTATTGTGGAGAATTCCATGTGCACTCGAGAAGAATGAGTATTCTGTTTTTTTTTTTTTTTTTTTTAGGGTGGAATGTTCTGTATATATATGTGAGGTCCATATAGTGGAGGTCAATGTGTCATTCAATGCTCTTGTTTCTTTCTTGATTTTCTGCTTGGTTGATCTATTACTGAGAGTGGCATGTTAAGATCCCCTACTATTAATGTATTCACATCAATATGACTCTATCTTGATTAACAATTGTCTTATGTAGTTGGTTGCTCCCATATTGGGGGCATAAATATTTACAATTGTTAGATCTTCATGGTGGATAGACCCTTTAAGAATGATGTAGTGTCCTTCTTAATCTCCAACCACAGACTTTCGTTTAAAATCTAATTTATCTGATATGAGAATCGCTACCCTGAGCTTTCTTTTGAGGTCCATTGGCATGAAAGATGATTCTCCATCCCTTCAGTTTCAGTCTGGGTCTATCTTTAGTTTCCAAATGGGTCTCTTGTAGACAGCATATGGACGGGTCCTGTCATTTTATCCAATCTGCAATCCTGTGCTGTTTTATGGGAGTACTTAGACCATTCAGATTGAGATTATTGAAAGATACGTTCTTATTGACATTGTGTTGTCTCTGAAGTCCTTGTTTCTATAGATTGTCTCTGTAAATTTCTGTTGTATGTCACTCTTGGATCATACACTTCTGGATCTCTAAGGGGACAGAAGACATCAGTGGAGAGGTAAAGTGGCTTGGGCACGCTCAGACTGATATTGGAGGATAAACAGAAGGGGTAGGGGGCCACCAGAAGGGACCCATTGGAAAGTAATACACCAGTATGAAAGTGTCCTATGATTGGGGACCAGCATTAACATGGAGTCTGGTTAAAAGCACTCAAAAAGAGCAAAAGATCTTAAGGGGCAACCAGTGGAATCAGGCTGTCAAGGGCAGAGCATAGGCCATGGACCCAGGACAGCCACCACCAGTGACCACCCATGCAAGAGTGTGGCAGATCCTCCAGTTCCTGGTCCCAGAACCCCCAGGGTTGTGTGGCTTACACCACCGCTGGCTGGGCTCACTCCCAACCCTGCATGAGGGAGTCTGATGTGGACACCAGCCTATGCTCTCTAGAGCTACACCCTTTTGCACTCTGTGTGCAGCACATGACCTGGGTCTGACCCACTCCCCCCTGCACCTGAGAAAGCTCCATGGCGGATGCTAGCTGGCAGTCTCTAGGACCAGCAGAGGGTCTGAACGCTACCAGCCCAGGCCTGAAGAAACTCAGCACAATCTCTGGTTGGGACACCTTGGTGGCAACATACACAACTGTGAGGTCTGGACCCCAGAAAGCAGTCCCAGCAGAGGTAACCACTGAAAGTGGGCTCCCTGGAACAATATCGCTTATGGTTTTAGTGGCATAGAGTGAGGTGACAAGCAGGCACTTCAGCAAACCCTGAGACAGTGGATGGGGATGTGTACTGCATGGTGCATGGAGGTTGCATGGTTTAGAGCAGAGTTTGGAGAGGGGGAGTCTGTGTGTTCCGGACCACCAAGAGGGGAGCGGACTGAGGCTTCTGTCTGAGGTGGAGGTCTGGGTGCAGTTTGCTTTCCACTAAACCTCCAAAATTTCACAAAAAAGCTAGCAAAGAACAAAAAAGTTCCAGAGAACAAAAGCCTGAAAAACAGGTTTCCACAGAACCTAGCCCCTTGATGGGGCAGGAGGACTCAACCCAAGCAAGCAAGACTGACTGAAAAATAATGCAGCTGGCCCCTCCCCCAAAAGGCAAGACAAAATAAAAAGAGGACAACCATCACAGGGTCCCCATAAAACTGTAAAACCCCAATATCAGGGGAAAACAATATATTAAGCTCCCTGTATTGCCCTAAAACCTGCATATTTCATAGATACAACTTTTATTTTTAGTTTGTCTCACTATTCTTATTCTTTTTAATGTTTTTAACCTACTTACCATTACAACTAGAGGTTTAATGTGATATATTCCATAACAGCCTTTTAACTTGAACTTTTTTACACATATACCTGTTATTCTTTTTCTTTTCTATTTTTTAATATACATATACATAGAAGCTTCAAGATAATCCTCTTTCCCTAGTCAATACTACCCCTATTTACAAACCACTTTTAATCTCTCTTTATCTCTGGAAGGTTGAGTCCTTTACAAAAGATATTGAGATACACCCAGAATCAAAATAACCTTCCTTGCCCACATTGAAGATTTATAACCATCCTCCCATCTTTTTCTTCTGTCAGTATTTCTGTGTATTTGTTTTGTCCTGGTATTATATAAATCTTATCCTTGGGATTCATTTTGGCTGGGTTCTTTTTTTTTTTTTTTTTTCCTCTTGTCATTTACTTCTGTCGGTCTTTTTGTTTGTCTGTTTTTGTTTGTACACCTTATAAATCCCACCTTTGGGGCCCATTCTGGCTGGGTCTTCTCTCTCTCTCTCTTTTTCCTTTTTTCTTTGTTTTTGGTGGTGACTTTTGATTGCTCAGAAGTGTTCCAGAGTGTACCTTGCCTGGATCATGGTTGATATATTCAGCTATACATCCCCTCAAACGCCTCTTTACCAACGTTTCTAGAAGGACAAACACCAAACAGAGGAATAATTCAGAGATGGTACCCTCTCCATCAGAATTATTGGGTATGGACATAAACCATATGTCAGAAAGGGAATTCAGTTTAACAATTATCCTGGCAATGGCTAGTTGGAGAAAACCATTAGTGACAACATAGAATCTCTAAGGGCAGAAGTGAAATCCACCCAGGAAGGAGTTAAAAATTCTATTAGTGAGATCCAATCTAATCTAAATACTCTAACAGCTAGTGTAACCAAGGCAGAAGATAGAATTAGTGATCTAGAGGACAAACTGATAGAGAAAAAGGATCAGGAGGAGGCATAGGAGAAACAGCTTAGAAGCCATGAAAACAGAATTAAGGAAATAAATGACGACATGAAATGTTCCAATGTCTGAAGTATTGGGATCTCTGAAGGGGTGGAGAAAGAGAAAAGACTAGTAGATATAATTGAACACATTTGGATGAAAATTTCCCAATCTGGGAAATGGAATCAGCGTTCATGCCTAGAGGCAGAAAAAACATCCCCCAACATCAATGAACCTAGAACGACCCTGAGACCCTTGATTGTGAGACTGATAAATCATAATTTTAGACAAGAGCTCCTGAGGGCAGCTAGGGGGAAGAGTTACCTTTTGGACAGAGGAAGTTCCTTCAGAATAACATCAGAACCATCCACAGAAACCTAGAAAGCCAGAAATGACTGGCAAGACAAATTCAAGGCACTAAATGAGAAGAACATGCAGCCAAGGATACTTTGTCCAGCAAATCTGACATTCAAAATGGATGGAGAGATAAAGAGCTTCCAAGACAGGCAAAGTTTAAAAGAATATATGAACACCAAGCTGGTTCTACAAGAAATATTAAAGGGGGTTCTATAAAAGAAGAAAGAGACCAAGTAGAAGGAAAAAGTATTTGTTTCATCTTTGTTTACAAAGGTATACTTTACCAAATCATTGTGTGTTACACATAGCTTAAGTTTTTTTTTTTAATAATTTTTTAGTTTATTTTCAGCATAACAGTATGCATTGTTTTTGTACCACACCCAGTGCTCCATGCAGTCCGTGCCCTCTCTAATACCCACCACCTGGTTCCCCCAACCTCCCCCCCCCACCTCTTCAAACCCTTCAGATTGTTTTTCAGAGTCCATAGTCTCTCATTGTTCACCTCCTCTTCCAATTTCCCCCAACTGCCTTCTCCTAACTTAAGTTTTCATAGAAAGGTAACATGGGGGATAAGGAAGGGACCCTCATTTTATCTAGTCTCTGGAAATCAGTTAGTTATGAAATAATTCCAAACACATGCAAAATCAACTGGAGATCTGAGGAAAGACTTACTACAATTTTATAAATAGAAAAGTCACTGGTTTTTGCAAAGTAGGAGGTGCAGAAACATAAACTCAAGGCAATATATTGAAGATAAATCACGTTGGGGAGGCAACCTCCATAAGCCAGGTACCATAAAATGTGATAAGCAGCAGGGCACAAAATTGGTAATTTAAGACGCTTGCCTGAGAGGTGCTTGGGAGGTGAAGCAGGACAGAATCCCAGGTGGGACAGGATGGTCTCAGGATCCCTGGGGGCATAAAAAGAACCAGGAGATCCCTGAGAGCAGCAGAGTTCCCATGCAATGGAGCAGGGAAGCTGGTTGCAAAAAGAGACCAAGAACTGGCTTTCTTCTTGATGTTGCCAAGAAATGCTGCACAATCAGGCTACTGTTGTCTGAGCAGGGGGCCAATGAAAGGCAGAACTGCAACAAGGCCCCCTCCTTCTGCTGGCAGGAGTGGCATGGGAGTATACCCCAAGAGTCTGTAAAGTTTGGAAATTCGAAATGGGATTATGCTCCTGCGATAAAAATGCTCTGTCACAGGCTGGGTGAACAGAGTCCAGACAGAAACAGGGAGACAAGAGCGATTGAATGCTTTTCTGACAGGACTCACTGAAGAATGGGGGCCATGAACTTTTTGCTCTAGGGCTAGAGATTGAGGCACTAGCATCTTCAACCTTCATACTGGCTTCAGAGCAGCTTACACTTAGCCTGGGATCCTAGCAAGGGGGCTGAAATTCCACACAGGCCATGACACCTGAAAATCAACACAACAGTTCCCTCTCCCAGAAGACTAGCAGAAAATTCTGGCTAATACTAAGGTTACTGATCATACAGAAATACAAAACTCCAGCCCTTGGGGAAAGAAGTATATAATACTCTTGCCATGTTCCTGTTCTCAAAGGGAAGGCTGTCAGCTTTTCCCCATTGAGGATGATATTTGCTGTGGGTTTTTCATAGATAGAACCAAGATGCCCTTCAATGCATGAATGGATAAAGAAGATATGGTCCATACATACTGTGGAGTATTATGTCTCCATAAGAAAGGATGAATACCCAACTTTTGTATCAACATGGACAGGACTGGAAGAGATTATGCTAAGTGATATAAGTCAAGCATAGAGAGTCAATTATCATATGGTTTCACTTATTTGTGGAGAAAAAGGACTAACACGGAGGACATGGGGAGATGGAGAGAAGTGAGCTGGGTGAAATTGGAGGGGGAGATGAACCATGAGAGACTGTGGACTCTGAGAAACAAACTGAGGGTTTTGGAGGGGAGGGAGGTGGGGGGTTGGGTAAGCCTGGTGGTGGGTATTAAGGAAGGCACGTATTGCACGGAGCACTGGGTGTGGTGCATAAACAATGAATTCTGGAGCACTGACAAGAAATTAAAAATTAAAAAAGAAGTATATAACATGAGGTTTTTTTTTTCTTATTATTCTTTAGTCATACAGTTTTATGTCTTATTTTCCTTTCTCATCTATTTTCTTATAGTATCAATTATTTAACTCTTTTAAAATTTTCATATATATATACACTATATATTTTACTATATCTATATATCTATATGTAGATATATAGATATCTTTGGCTTTTGTTTATTGTATTCAACTTCTTTTTTGATATATGTAAGTTTTTTTGTATTTTTTTTACCTGTTTTGGGATCTAGTTTCCTCTAATAAACAGAACACTATACATCCAGTAGTTTAGTGTTCTGTTCAACTTCTTGTTTGATTTTATTCTTATTTTTTTCCCTCTTTCTTTCTTTCTTTTCTTTTCTTTTTCTTTCTTTCTTTCTTTCTTTTTTTTTTTTTTTTTTTTTTTTTTTTTTTTTTTTTTTTTTTTTTTTTTTTTTTTTTTTTTTTTTTTTTTTTTTTTTTTTTTTTTTTTTTTTTTTTTTTTTTTTTTTTTTTTTTTTTTTTTTTTTTTTTTTTTTTTGGTTTTTGTTCTTTTCTGATTTATGTAGTGTGTATTTTTTTTTTCTGGTGTCACATTGCTATTTTTGTATTTTCTTTCTTTTTCTCCTACTCTCTTCTGGACATAAGGACAAGATAGAAGAACTCACCCCCAAAAACATAACAAGAGGCAGTACTCACTAACAGGGATTTAATCAATATGGATATAAGTAAGATGTCAGAACTACAATTCAAAACAATGATTATAAAGATAATAGCTGGGCTTGAAAAAGCATAGAAGACAAGAGAATCCCTTATGGGATAAATAAAAGAAAATCTAATCAGATAAAACAAAGGCTATTAATGGGATGTGATTAAAAAAAAAAGAGGGTCTAACTGCTGGCAGAAATAGGCATAAGAGAAAGTCAATGCTACAGAAGACAAAATAATGGAAAATAAGGAAGCTGAGAAAAAGACAGATAAACAACTACTGGATCATGGGGGTGGGGGGGATTTAGAGATCAGCCATGCCAAAAAGCAAAACAATATTAGAATAATTGGGGACCCAAAGGAAGAAGAAAGAGGGAGATGGGCAGAAGATATATTTGAGCATTGGGTATTACATGCAACTGATGAATCATTGAACACTACTTTTGAAACTAATGATGTACTATATGTTGGCTAATTGAATTGAAATTTTAAAAAGAACATATATTTGACAAATTATAGCTGAGAACCTAATCTGGGAAAGGAAAGTGGCATTCAAATCCAGGAGGCACAGAGAATGCCCCTCAAAGTCAAAAAGGTCAACACCTTGACATATAACAGTGAAGCTTGCAACTTCAGAGAGAAAGAAAATGCTGAAAGCAGCTCGGGACAAGTCCTCAACCCACAAGGGCAGAAGCAAGACTGGCAGAAGACCTGTCCACAGAGACCTGGCAAGCCAGAAAAGACTGGTATGATATAGCCAAGGTGCTAAGTGACAAAAATATGGAGCCAAGAATACTTCACCCGGCAAGGCTACCATTCAGAATAGAAGGAGAGATAAAGAGCTTCCAGGACAAACAGAAAGTAAAAGAATTTATGATCACTAACCTAGTCCTTCAAGAAATAATAAAGGGGATCCTTTAAGTGAGGAGAAAGTGGTCCTAAGAGGGAGGTATATACCAACACAAGCCTTTCTCAGTAAACAAGAAATGTCTCAAATATACAACCTAACCTTACACCTAAAGGGGCTGGAGAAAGAACAGCAAATAAAGCCTAACTCCAGCAGAAGAAAAATAACAAACAATTAGATCAGAAATCAATGAAATAGAAACCAAAATAATAGTAGACCATATCAACAAAACTATGAACTTGTTTGTTGAAAGAATTAATTAGATATATAAACCCCTAGCCAGCTTTATTGAGAAAGAGAGAGAGAGAAGACAAAAATAAAAAAAAAAAAATTATAAATGAAAAAGGAGAGATCAAAACTAACATTGAAAAAAAAAAGAACAATTATAAGAATATATTATGAGCAAGTATATGCCAAAAAATTAGGCAATGTGGAAAAATGGATACATTCCTAGAAATTCATAAACTACCAAAACTGAAACAGGAAGAAAGGTAAAACCTGGACAGACCCATAATCAGCAAGGACTTTGAAGTAGTAATCAAAAATCTCCCAACAAACAAGATTCCAGGGCCAGATGACCTCCCAGGGGAATTCTACCAAACATTTAAAGAAAAACCAATACATATTCTTCTGAAGCTGTTTCAAAAAAATAGAAATGGGACAAATACTTCTAAACCCACTCTATGAGGCCAACAACACCTTGATCCCCAAACCAAACAAAAACCCCACCAAAAAGAAGAATTACAGAACACTATCCCTGATGAACATAGATTCCAAAATTCTCACCAGGATACTAACCAACAGGAACCAGCAGTATACTAAAAGGATTATTCACTATGACCAAGTTGGATTTATTTCTGGGTTGCAAGGGTGATTCAACATTCACCAATCAATCAACATAATACATTAATAAAAGAAAGAAAAAATACCATATGATCCTCTCGATTGATGCAGAAAAAGCATTTGACAAAATACAACATCATTTCCTGATTAAAACTCTCTGCAGTATAAAGATAGAGGTAACAAATATCAATATCATAAAAGCCATCTATGAAAAGCTCATAGTGAATATCATTCTCAACAGGGAAAAACTGAAAGCTTTCCCCCTAAAGTCAGGAATACAACAGGGATGTACCCTCTCACCACTGTTGTTCAACATAGTACTAGAAGTCCTAAACTCGGCAATACAACAACAGAAAGAAATAAAAGACATCCAAACTGGCAAAGAAGTCAAACACTCACTCTATACAGATGACATGATTCTCTACATGGAAAACCCAAAAGACTTACACCAAAATTTCTCGATCTCATAGAGGAATTTAGCAAAGTGGCAGGATATAAAATGTATGCACAGGAACCAGTTGCATTTCTATACACTAACAATGAGACAGAAGAAAGAAATTAAGGAGTCAATCCAATTTATAACTGCACCATATAAAGAATCATGTCATCTGTGAAGAGAGAGAGTTTGACTTCTTCATTGCCAATTTGGATACAGTTTATTTCTCATTGTTGTCTGATTGCTGTTGATAGGACTTCTAATACTATGTTGAACAAGAGTGGTGAGAGTGGGCATTCTTGTCGTGTTCCTGATCTCAATGGGAAGGGTGAGCTTTTTCCCATTGAGGATGATATTTGCTGTGGGTCTTCCATAGATAGATGTTATGAAGTTCAGGAATGTTCCCTCTATCCCTATACTTTGAAGCATTTAAATCAGGAATGGATGCTGGATTTTGTGAAATGCTTTTCCTGCATCAATTGAGAGGACCATGTGGTTCTTCTCTCTTCTCTTATTGATTTGTTCTATCACATTATTGATTTAAGAATGTTGAGCCATCCTTATAATCCAGGGATGAGTCCCATCTGGTCATGGTGGATAATCTTTTTAATGTGCTGTTGGATCCTATTTGCTAGGATCTTGTTGAGAATCTTAGCATCCATATTCATCAGTGATATTGGTCTGAAATTCTCCTTTTTGGTGTGGTCTTTGCCTAGTTTGGGGATCAGGTAATGCTGGGTTCATAAAAAGAGTCTGGAAGTTTTCATTCTGCTTTAATTTTTTGAAACAGCTTCAGGAGAAGAGGTGTTATTTCTTCTTTGAAAGTTTGATAGAATTCCCCAGGGAATCCTTCAGGTCCTGAGCTCTTGTTTTTGGGGAGGTTTTTGATCACTGCTTCAATCTCGTTACTAGATATTGGTCTATTCAGGTTGACAGTTTCTTTCTGGTTCAATTTTGGGAGTTTATAGTTTTCCAAGAATGAATCCATTTCATCTAGGTTGCTTAGCTTATTGGCATATAACTGTTGATAATAACTTCTGATGATTGTTTCTACTTCCTTGGTGTTAGTTGTGATCTCTCCCTTTTCATTCATAATTTTATTAATTTGAGCTTTCTCTACTTTCTTTTGGATTAGTGTGGCCAATGGTTTATCAATCTTATTGATTCTTTCAAAAAACCAGGTTATAATTTCATTGATATGTTCTACTGTATCTCTAGTTTCTACCTCATTATATGGAAAACCCAAAAGACTCCCCCCTAAACTACTAGAACTCATACTGCAATTCAGTAATGTGGCAAGATACAAAGTCAATGTAAAGAAATCAGTGGCTTTCTTATACACTAACAATGAAAATACAAAAAGGGAAATTAGAGAATCGATTCCATTTACTATAGCACCAAGAACCATAAGATACCTGGGAATAAACCTAACCAAAGAGGTAAAGGAACTGTACTCGAGGAACTACAGAACACTCATGAAGGAAATTGAAGAAGACACAAAAAGATGGAAGACCATTCCATGCTCCTGCAACGGAAGAATAAACATTGTTAAAATGTCTATATTGCCTAGAGCAATCTATACTTTTAATGCCATCCCGATAAAAATTCCACCGGTATTTTTCAAAGAGCTGGAGCAAACAATCCAAAAATTTGTATGAAATCAGAAGAGACCCTGAATCACTAAGGAAATGTTGAAAAACAAAAATACAACTGGGGGCATCACATTACCTGATTTCAAGCTTTACTACAAAGCTGTGATCAGCCTGACAGCATGGTACTGGCATAAAAACAGACACATAGACCAGTGGAACAGAGTAGAGAACCCAGATATGGACCCTCAACTCTATGGTCAAATAATCTTCGACAAAACAGGAAAAAATATACAGTGGAAAAAAGACAGTCTCTTCAATAAATGGTGCTGGGAAAACTGGACAGCTATATGCAGAAGATTGAAACTCGACCATTCTCTTACACCATACACAAAGATAAACTCAAAATGGATAAAAGACCTCAACGTGAGACAGGAATCCATCAGAATCCTAGAGGAGAACATAGGCAGTAATCTCTTCAACATCAGCCACAGCAACTTCTTTCAAGATATGTCTCCAAAGGCAAAGGAAACAAAAGCGAAGATGAACTTTCGGGACTTCATCAAGATCAAAAGCTTCTGCACAGCAAAGGAAACAGTCAACAAAACAAAGAGGCAAACCACAGAATGGGAGAAAATATTTGCAAATGACAGTACAGACAAAAGGTTGATATCCCGGATCTATAAAGAACTCCTCAAACTCAACACACACAAAACAGACAATCATATCAAAAAATGGGCAGAAGATATGAACAGACACTTCTCCAATGAAGACATACAAATGGCTATCAGACACATGAAAAAATGTTCATCATCACTAGCCATCAGGGAGATTCAAATTAAAACCACATTGAGATACCACCTTACACCACTTAGAATGACCAAAATTATATATATATTTTTTATTGGTTGGTTACTTTGTTTCCCTTTTTTGTTTTTTTAATCAGGCTTCCTTTTCCCCCCTTCTTTCTTTCTATCTTATTTTTTGGAAATAGGCATATAGTTTTTTTTTTTTTGTATATCTGGATTTTTTTTTTTTTTTTTTTTTTTTTTTTTTTTTTTTTTTTTTTTTTTTTTTTTTTTTTTTTTTTTTTTTTTTTTTTTGTTTTTTTTTTTTTTTTGCTTTTTTGTTCCTTTCCCTTTCTATTTTCTTGGATCAGGCATTTTTTTTTTTTTAAATCAGGCTTATCTTAAACAAATCAAAGCACACCCAGTTAAAGTTCCAAACTCTCTCCACTGGAAGTGAGGATGAACTTTGTAGAGGACTAACCTGTGAGAAAGAGCAGTCAAAAACAACAGCAGGGGGAAGGAGTCAAGATGGCGGAGAAGTCGCAGGCTGAGACTACTTCAGGTAGCGGGAGACCAGCTAGATAGCTTATCTAAAGATTGCAGACACCTACAAATCCAACGGGAGATCGAAGAGAAGAACAACAGCAATTCTAGAAACAGAAAATTAACCACTTTCTGAAAGGTAGGACTGGCGGAGAAGTGAATCCAGAGCGACGGGAAGATAGACCGCGGGGGGAGGGGCCGGCTCCCGGCAAGCGGCGGAGCAACGGAGCACAAAATTGGGACTTTTAAAAGTCTGTTCCGCTGAGGGACACTGCTCCACAGGCTTAACCGGGGTGAAGCCCACGCGGGGTCAGCGTGGCCTCAGGTCCCGCAGGATCACAGAAGGATCAGGGTGTCTGAGTGTCGCAGAGCTCGCAGGTATTAGAACGGGGAAGCCGGCTACAGAGAAAGAGCCGAGGAGTGAGCTCTCAGCTCGGGGTTACCTTGAACCGGTCGCAGGCTCGGAGAGCTCAGAGCGCGGCTGGAGGCCAGGGTGACAGGAGTAATTGGGCGCTGTTCTCTGAGGGCGCACTGAGGAGTGGGGCCCCGGGCTCTTGGCTCCTTCGGGCCAGAGACTGGGTGGCCGCCATCTTCATTCCCGTCCTCTGGACTCTACGGAAAGCGCTCAGGGAACAAAAGCTCCCGAAAGCAAACCCGAGCGGATTACTCAGCCCGGCCCCCGGTAAGGGCGGTACAACTCCGCCTGGGGCAAAGACACTTGAGAATCACTACAACAGGCCCCTCCCCCAGAAGATCAACAAGAAATCCAGCCAGGACCAAGTTCACCTACCAAGGAGTGCAGTTTCAATACCAAGGAGAGAGGCAGAATTCCAGGGGAGGAGAAAGCAAAGCACGGAACTCAAGGCTTTCTCCCCATGATTCTTTAGCCTTACAGTTAATTTAATTTTTTTTTTCCTTTTTCCATTTTTTTCTCTTCTTCTGCCAAATTTTTTTTAACTTTTACCCTTTTCTTTTTTAACGTTTTTTAACTAGTTTATCTTACATTTTTTTTCTTTTTTATATTTTTTCTTTATTCATTTTCTTTTTTTAATTGTTTCTTTTTTTTCTTTTTCTTTTTTTTCTTTTTGAACCTCTTTTTATCCCCTTTCTTCCCACTCACGATTTGGGATCTCTTCTGATTTGGTTAAAGCATATTTTCCTGGGGTTGTTCCCACCCTTTTAGTATTTTA